>JAJOZX010010821.1:12500-124537 GCA_023014485.1 Bathynomus jamesi
GAGGCAAAGCGTGCAGGGTTGCCAGATGTAGGAGAATTCTCCAAAAATAAGAAAATGGAATGGGCTGCGGAGAAAAAAATTCTCCTAAAATTAAGTAGGAGAATTTTTTGGAGAATGAAAAATAATTTTTGGAGACTGTAGGAGAATGCTGGAATTAAAAAAAGTCATAATGTTTTGTCTATAAATTTTTATATTTTTATAATTTGACTATTTAAAGTTATCAAATGGCAATACTACGCATTTTAGGTAAAAAATGCTGGTTAGTGAATAACAGCACTGCCGCGCTTTGTCTTCATATTGCTAATTATATGGGTCAACGTACTTGGGCCTACTTTTTGTCATAGATAAGTTTTGATTTCTGAGATGGCAAAAAATCAAAATTATCGTCAATTTTGGGAAAACTTGCCACAATTTAAAGGTAAGAAAACTATTTATGAAAGTCCATCTGACTTTCAACAATCTGATAATTAATTTAAGGAAGAAAACAATTCTTTAACCTTTAAACTAGGCCAAATGAAATCAATAGGTCTATACCGTATGCTTGTTGATTGACTCACTTAGCCCAGACACCAGCTTATGTACTGTATGCATTTAGATTTAGTCTGTTTGGTCTATAATATATTGCTATTGTTTTGTCCTTGTATATAATAATAGGAAAATTTTTATAGTTATAGCTTGAAGCTCTCTGATTGGTGTGAGGCCCTGAGCTCAGTAGGCCTAAACTGTTTCCTTAATAAAGAAATTTTTTATTATTTAATTAATCCGGCTCAGGTTGAATATATTTGGTATGCCTGCTTACAGGTTGGCTTTCTGAAGTGCTCGGGGATGCTTTGCATGCTTACAAGTGGTGTGATAAGAAACTGAATGCGCACAAGAGAACTCTGCTTGACCATAGCAAATCTCGTCGGCATTTGCACGCTAGCAACAGTCATCCAGGTGTTAGCAATATAACATAACTTTTTTATGCATGCTGCTGGCTATACTATTACTGAGTTTGTCTTTTTGTCTTGATTTAGTACCATATATACACATATATATATGGAGAATTTAGGAGAATTTTGAAAGCAATTTAGGAGACAGTATTCATGAAAATCTGGCAACCCTGAATTAAGCATGCCAAATTCAGTCCTCGGGCGTGGATTGTGGTAGTCAGGTGAGTTTCGTTACTGATATGTTATTGTAATTCTAAAATCTGTAATATTGTCTCTCTCCACGATAAAATGTTAACGGTAATTCGGCCCTCAATTTTCCTCGTTTGTTCAAAATGTTTCGGCGTAAATAAAAAGTCAGTAAATAGTGATAATTGTGTGTAATTTATCCCCGTCCCTCGCATTGTTCCAAATTCCAATGGTGCCTACCGGCTCAAGCGTCTACCCGCGTCCGTATAAGACACAGCAAAAATGAGAGTAAAGCAGTAAGAAAGTGAGGAAAGAAGAGAAGGCGATAATTAAAAAGGCAAATAAGAAAGGGAGTTTTTTCACTACATTCTTCCTGTAAATTATACTTTTTATGGGATGTATTTTCTCAGTAAAGATTATATCAGTATGTATTATTTGATGTGTATACATATGAAACCCGCTGTCGTTAAATGTATTGTGAAATTTTTTTACCTCATTGATGAAGGAAATTATAAAATCTAATTTTAACTTTGTGCATTAATATTTCAACCCTTTGTGATTAGAAAATGAAGTTTAAATATACAATCATTTTAAATATATTTATTTTGTTTTCGTTTAGCCATCCGACAGTTTATATTTCGAAATGGCAATTATATAAATTTCACACAACTAATTTTATGCTTTCCCTTCTCTTTTATGCCTTTTCTTCTCTAAAAATTAAATAATGATTATTTAACTTATTAAAGGATGATGTATCTCTAAAATGAAATTAATAGATAAAAATTAAAAGAAAAAGTCATAGGCTTTATATAAACAAGATATTTTGTATCAGGTGAATTCATCAATCATTGTTGGCAACACTGCACGTCGATTCGACTGCCATCTGCCGTACATTGGTTATATGAGTCATTTGAACATGGCGGCTCGACTGGAACTGGCAGAATTGAGCGTCCACTTTTTAAATCACTTACATGTCCGTTTCATGATGGGATTGAACTCAGAATGGCCCCCTGAGATCTTTTATGTTACACACAGACCGTGCATGGAACAAGGAGCTCTTCTGAGGAAATTAAATCCACTATAGTTCGAATAAGTAGTGGTCCCTGTCCCAAAGCTGGATCCTATCTGCTTGGCAGATAGCTGGTGAGGGAAGCTATATTTTGGAGCCTCTTTGCGAGTGACCCGTTGCCCACGTCGGGCTATCATCATGAAAAAGAAAAACTATAGTATTTGTCATTCACTATTACTTATTCGAACTATAGTGGATTTAATTTTTCCAGAAGAGTGCCTTGTTCCATGCACGGTCTATGTGTATATGTGTAACAGATATATATATATATATATATCCGGGTGATTACAAATGATCTAACCCGATTTTAAACATTTATTATGAAAAACTAATAAAGTTACAGCGAAAAGCCAGATATACAAATAAAGAACTCAAAAAGTTTTATTTACAGGCTACTGAAGTTCAGTATGAGCTCCTTTCGTGGCTCTGCAGACATCAAAGCGGAATTCTGTTTCCTTCCATACATTTTGTAGGGTGGCGGGGTAGATCGGGCGAACAAGCTGGCCAAGGAATGGGACCCCACTCCCCATCCAACAATCAGGCAATTGCTCATTCAGGAATGTTGTAACCTCAAAAGAAGCCACAAGACGAGCTCGTATTGAACTTCAATAGCTTGTAAATAAAACTTTTTGAGTTCTTCTTTATTTGTATAATGTATATCTTGCTTTTCGCTGTAGCTTTGTTAGTTTTTTTCATAATAAATGTTTAAAATCGGGAATCTCATTTTTAATCACCCGGTACCTATATATTCTAATAATAATAATAATGAAATAGTATTAGATTTAAGGTGTAAAAATAAGTTTCCCAGCTCTGATTGGTTAGTCTGTGATAGAAATGAAAAGTGGTTCCCGATTGAACAACTTTTAATCTCTACTCAGCGTTCTGAATACGCATTGGTGACAGACGCTGAGGCCCCGCCTCCGTCGGGGGAGACTTATGTAAAGTAACGAACATATTCATACATCATTCTGTTTCTGTTTCGTTAGAATGTACAGGGTGTCCAAGAAGTCTGGGATCATAGGGAAAATAATCATTATATTTTCAAAGTGAAACAAATACATTTCTAATGTCAGTTTTACATATTTCCTGAAATAAAATACCCTGATGGCTCAGTATACTAAACAAGAGAAGGTGGAACTGGTATTGCTACATGTTTCAGGAAAAAGCCAGAGGGACGTATGTTCGTGAAATAACTGACATGCCTCCCTCTGGCTTTTTCCGGAAACATGTAGCAATACCAGTTCCACCTTTTCTTGACTGGTATACTGAGCCATCAGGGTATTTTCTTTCGTGAAATATGTAAAACTGACATTAGAAATGTGTTTGTTTCACTTTAAAAATAAAATGTCTATTTTCCCTATGAGTCCAGACTTCTGGAACACCCTGTATATATACAGAATGGTTTCACACATAAATAAATATTAATAAACATAAACATAAATATAAATAAACATAAATAAACAAACAGAGATATAAATAAACATTATAATAAACAGTTTTCTTTGTTTTCCATAATTATTTATTTGATTTTCGTTCTTCTGTTGTTTATATTTATCTATTAAGTAAATAATTACCTTATATCTTAATTTAATTATTTATAGCGTATTTTGGTCAGTAGATTGTTCTCTTTTACGTCGTTCGTCTGTCGTACACGGAATTTAATATAATTATTTTTAATAGGATTTGTTAATTAACTTGATTGTTGATTAAAAGGTCAAAAGTTGATAATTTTGGATCACAATTGTCTATTTCAAAATAAAGACGAGAGAGAGAGAGAGAGAGAGAGAAGAGAGAGAGAGAGAGAGTTTTGGGCGTTTTAAAAAGGTAACCAATCATGTAAAAGCTTACAGTACGGCCTTTTCTTTTAGCCAATAAGAAAATGTATAACAGTTTGAGTCGAGTGCCCTTTTCGCCGACATTTTGATACCAACAACCAGATTCCTTCCTTGTGTCATAGTTAAGAGGTATGTTAAATTCTAGTCTGAAGTTATACAATTAATACACCAAACACGTAATACTGATCATGTAAGTACATTCCTTACCCGTTCTCTCTCTCTCTCTCTCTCTCTCTCTCGTACCTTAAATTAATAGTACCGTAAATGAAAATCTTTAACCGTAAATTACCAAATCTAAAGAAATAAAATGTTTTTTAGGAATAGCAAGTGTCTTTATTCATTTCCTCGACCACGCAGTCCTTTCAGAGTAGGCCTAAATGGCGTTGTTTATAATAAAAAATACACGTAAAGATGTAGAAGAGTAATAGAAATTAAAAAAGGACACTACACGTCCTACTGAGGACACAAATCAGGGATGTAACGCCACCAACAGGGAAAAATTACGTGCAGCGGAGTAGTCACTGCACCCCACTTTCTCATTTCTCAGACTGACTTTGGATATTCCATGGCTGGATTATGGCGTCTTTGATTCGCCGTTATATAGAGCTTATAACTCTTTAAAGTATCTCTTAATTCGTTTCCTCATTTCCTTACATTTTTAACTCATTTCCACCTATTATTACGAATCAGATGGGCCCTCATTTATCCCTCACGTTTGTTGGGTGCAAATGAGTTACTTATTTGACACACCATTTTACTATTAAAACCAAATTCAGTTCATAAAATACCTCTTTTGCGCTATTTTAATTTTTTACATATTTTATTTAGTTTCCCTCCCTCATTAAAATTTGAAATTAATGGTAAACAGTCGTATGGAATTATAATTGAATTAATTAATTGTAAATGAGTAATACATAATTCCTTACTGTTTTCTTTCTCAGTAGTAAATATTTTTTAATAATAAAAGTTGAAAACCTTTTTTCTCGAAATTTTGGTGCACTCAGTAAATTTTAGATTAGATTAATTTAAGGCGTTTTAGTAGACTTTCGCGGTCGCAATCTGCTCCGCATTATGGAGTATTGCCTGGACTTTCCTCATCGCATTAATTTTAATATGATTTGGCTATTGAGGTAAACTTCTTAATGGTTCTTTAAGCTTTTAGCTGGTTTTCTTGGCATGAAGTCATGCATTTAAATAGTCCTTTTCTCGTTTTTAAATGATGTACTAATGGTCCGTTTCGGTATGAATAGCTGAAGGGGAAATTAAGGCAGAAAATGTGGCTCAGCGTTAATAGTTAGGAGGGACTTTATTAAAAATCAGAAAACGGTATTATAGCCTATTTTCTGCACAGTTTTTAAGTGTTTTTATATAGTTAAATGAGTATTTTGAAACATTCTAGTTAGAATTTGGTTGGTTGATTAATCTGGTTATCAAAAAATAAAGAAAAGAAAATAGAAGAAGTAAGTTTAAGGCCACCACTTCGTTTAGAAGGATAGTCTATATACAGATGTAATCATGTAAAGCTCAATGAACTAAATTAAAAATGTGGAAATTTGGTGGAAATATGTTTGGTACACGAATCATTTAAATTATAATTAACGAGGCCTAAAAATATTTATTATAAAACAAATTTAATTTAATTTCGAACTAAATAAATGTAAAAAAAATATTAAACAATTAAGTTTAAAATATAAATATATCTTTAATCCAATTTTAATTATAAAAGCAAAACAAACTCACTGAAATACAAACTCTTTCTTTTAAAAGTTCATCAAGCTCCCTTTTTTTTTTAACCATAATACCACTATAACCAAATTAGTTAACTAGATCAGAAACCACGTCAACTCCGCAATCAACCACTTTGAACCACATATATAGAGGGTAATATATACGTGTATACAGTACACAAAAGCAGAGATTATATTGTGTCGTTCTGTTAATCACCTAATCTAATTTTGACACCAACTCCTTGTTGTTCCCTTATGATATAATTACTTTTAATAGAATTTAATATACTGAAATGGATAAGACAGGGGAAATTAGAGATGGGGTGGCGGGGGGGACCGTCTGCGTGCACAGATATATATATATATATATATATTATATATATATATATATCAGTATGCTTTTACTTTAGCGCATGGTCGTATATATACAGTATACGTCAAACGTAACTTTGTTTGTGGATAGTTTTTCTGCAAGAGTGAGCAAACGATACGTCCTATACCCGCAGCTTTATGGGGATATACACAACATGTTTATATACATAAGAGTTTACGGGAGAAGCAAGGCCGTGTATAGATTAACGCATAAACACGGCGACAGGTCACAAACATTTACAAACATACAGACTATACACGGCTTTCAACGACAACTGTAAGACGAAGTTATAATTTATGCATAAAGTTTTTCATTTTATATTTTCATTGACAACACAAAGCATAAAATATGAGAGTATGAATAATGTATGTTAGTATACGACCATGCGCTAAAGTAAAAGAATACTGATATATATATATATGTATATATATATATATATATATATATATATGTAATATATATATACTGTATATATATACAGTATATGGTGTCTCATCAACGCACACGACAGAGTCAGGTCATCCGCACTTATAAATATGGGGCACGTGATTTCTGAGACACCCTGTGTATATATATATATGTATATATATATATACACACACCGTGTATATATAATAGATAGGTAAAGTTATACTCGTAATTATAATTACATAACGTAGATAGTGACGTCATCTCAGCTAAGGCTCTTGGTTCCTTTTGGTTATTTGGACTATGAGCTTTTATAAAGTACTTGCATTAAGCTAATTGTTTAATCTGAGCCAGCAATTAATCTTAAAATTTTAATCAACATGGAGGTAGGAGAGGTTCAGAGGGACGCGGGGGTAGCAGGTGGGAAAGGGTGAATGAGCATTAGGAGCAGAAGGAACTTAAGTTAGTTACAGAGCCGCTGCGGATCTTAATTTATTAATGTCCGGATAAGATTGGTGTAGGCGAGAGAGAGAGACGGGGGGGGGGGGAAGAGAGAGAGAGAGAGAGGACTTATTTACGCTTCACCAAGATCTTGCCTTGTAACACGCAAGATGCCTAAACGCTGTAAATTTATCAGAACCTCAACTCCAAAAAATAAGAATTCCATCCCCCAAAAATAGAATATCCATAATAACATATCGTCAACATTTTATTCTGATAGCCAAATGAAATGAAAAGTTGAAAAATTAAGAAATAAGAACAAATAAAAAAATAAATAAGATTTGAAGCCAAAAATAAGAACAAATCTTAGAAATAAGGACACTCGAGAACTCTGTATTTATATCTTCTGTTTATATGTATATTAATTCATAACTGCTTTTCCACGAAAGTTGCTGTAGTTCTCTGTTTCTCGTAAACAGAGACTAACTTCATTCTCTGTTCGTTTATTTGAGATATCACTCTTGTATAATCGATTGAAACTCTCTTGCTCAAATCAGTTATAGGAAAGAAATAAACATATGAATCATTTAACGTCAAATGAAGTCTGTTATGATTCCTCGGGAGAGAAATATTTGAATATTTTATTAAATAATAATCTCGGTTCTTTACTCGTAAGATGAGTTTTCTTTCCAAAAAATGTTTTTGTTCTTTATCTGATGTTGAATAAATACTGGTTTTACACTTACTTATAATAGTAAGCGTTCATAAATTAAGTTAGGGTATTGTGGCTATACGCTGCAAGGTTAAGCGGCGTTAGATCTGCTCAGTAGTTTTCCTTTATTCGTGTTATAAGGAGAATGCGTATAGACTATAGAGGGTCGCGTACCGAGTTGTCAGTAAATTCATGGACAATGAAAATCTCAGTGAAAGAGATTTACAAGGGCATACTCCATTCAAATGAATGATGCCCAAAAACTGTAAAGTCACTGGTGCCAATTTTCCTCTTTAGACATTTTCTGATGTCCACAAACGTTAAAAAAAAATCTTTGATTTAAAAAATTATAAAGTGCTTTTGATCTACTGTATAATTACTCGTATTTTGTATGGAAAGGTTTTAGTAATTAGACCTCATATTATACCAATACCTCTACGTCAAACTGAATGGGGAGCGCAAAGATTGAAATTTATAAGTCTCAATATTATAGGAAAATTACATAATTTTTCCTTATATTTCATAGACGTTGCTAAAACTGTGTATTATTTTATTTTGTAAGAAAACCCATTCTTAAATTTACCCTAAATATTATCATCATTTTTCTTACAAATGCGAAGTTTTTAAACGAGCAAAAAATTAACCCAAAAAATAAATTGAATTTTAACAAGAAATTAATATGCGCGAAAAGGCTTCGAAATTACCTTTTTCTTGACGTGAACAACAAACAAAGTCAAAAAAGTAACAAATATTCACGAGTAAATAAAAATTAAAACAAAGTAAAACAAAACCAAAAAACAAAAAGAAAAAGAAAAAATTTGTATGACTGAAACTTCATTCTGGTGTCATAGGGAATTGCATTTTACTGCTGATGAAAAGGTTTTTTTTTCAAATCGTCGAATTTTTTTCACTGGGTATTTCTTTACTGGGGTGGTGGAGAAGAGTGGGGGGGTGAGGTTCATATATTATAACGTGTACTTTAGCATTTTGGGAGCTTTCCTCCCCCCCCTTTAAATAATCAAATATTCAAAAGTGGGGTTTAATGCTCTATTAAAGAGAGAGAAGCGTAAGGGAATGACTACATTTGAAGCTTCACCAAATGAAATCTCTCTCTTCAATGTTTTTGTATAATGTCTTGGTTTACTTTGAGGCCATTTTTAATGTCGGCTTTTTTGTTGGTATTTTTTCTTTTCATATTTTCAACTTTCCTTTTAGTTTTAGCTATTTTAGTGTGTGTGTGTGTGTGTGTGTGTGTTAGGCAATTTAATAATTATTATTATTATTATTATTATTATTTCTATTATTATTATTATTATATTATTATTTTTATTATTTTTATTATTTTTATTATTATTTCTATTATTATTATTATATTTATTATTATTATTATCATTATTATTATTTTTATTATTATTATTATTATTATTATTATTATTATTATATTTACTTTTCTTTTTTCTCTTTTATTATATTTTTCGTCATATTTCTTGTTCGTTTATTCCTGATTTAATTTATTAATGTACAGGGTGTTCAAAAATAAACGCAACCCATTGGAGAATGTATATACTATCACTGTAACGTAACCCTTTTCTTTCTGTTTCAGAGATCATTAATTAAGTACAAGAATGGTATTCACAGTTCAAGAAGGGATATTCATCGTTGAAACTTACGTTAAAAAGCGAAGTTATGAAGCGACCAACGATGAATTTGTACGGAAATACGGCGCAGACAGTAGACGGCATATCAACAGAGACGTTAAAACGAGTGTTCGATAACAGGATTCGTCGTGTACGCCTATGCAATAATCATAATGGTCAACACATTCAACAATTTTGTAATTTACTGATAAACACGCATTCTCCAATGGGTTGCATTTCTTTTTGAACACCCTGTACATTTCTATTTCACATGACTAAAAGTACGCTTAGTATGAGTATTTTTCCCGAGTACGAAAAAGAATATTATCATTCTGTCGATTTTACTAAATCCATTTCCCAGTTAAAAATGCAATTCGCTGTATTAAAAAGTGTTTCCTCTCGAACTCAAAATTTTAAAATATCGTATATACACTGGGAGTTGAATTATACTGAATAATTAAAATATCCTTTGGAGTTACACATACAGGAAGTTTCATTACATATTTTATATTTATATATATATATATACTGTATATATATATTTCACATTAATCACTTTTAGGGACCTAAATTGTTTATAGATTAAGTCATAGGAAAAAAGCAAGGGCTCCAATGTTTACAAAACACCTCTCCGTAACCATTCACGGTACTAGTAGCTCGCAGCATCATTGATAGATATTTTGAGGGTTAATGCCTTATCGAGGCTTCCATGCGTGGTTCATTACCACTGGATATATATATATATATATATATATATATATATATATATATATATATAGAAGAGAGAGGAGAGAGAGAGAGAGAGAGGGGGGGGGGGATCAGCTGAGACACCTGTTGTTTTTTCGAGATCTGCTGCAAGTGAAGTGCTGGATTTGCGTCTGTCTCGAAGGGAAGTAATCTTTAGATATTGTAGATCAGATGGAGAAAGCTTAGAAGGCCTCTCTAATCTAGGACGACCAACTGGGGGTCCCATTTGATCTCTGACGAGCCAAGATTGTTTTTACACCAGTTTTGGAAACACCTGTAGATTCACTTATTTTTCTTTGACTCAGTCCCTCACCATGCAAATGTATTATTTTATATCTAATCTCATCAGAAATTGTACTTTTCGTCATTTCTTAAGCCTGTGAAATTAAAAAAAACAGCTCATGAATTAGGATTATAATGAGAAACGTTTTGGATAAATTTGTTTTTCAGAATTTAAGTGAATATGTCAATACTTTTAATTGTAAATACTGATATAACAATAGCTTAGGAGCACTTACTGTACATCCATCATCGATAGTTAGCTAGATCTTTAAACACATGCGTTATAAGTAATACTGTATAATAAATCAACCCTCAAGTCCAATTTATGCAGACTAGAGGGTCATCCAGCTAATACAATTTTATACACTTAAGTAATAACTTTGTTATACGTTAATATGAACCAGAGGTTCTTGTTAATGTGTATTTTAGTATCAAAACCAATTTTCATACGATAGATTATCTAATAGTTATCAGATTGACAGTGGACTCATACTTTTGCACGGTACTCTATATATATATATATATATATATATATTGTGAAATTTTGTTCTTTGTAAGAGCAGTAACGGTACTAAAATAAAATGGAAAGAAAAAACAGCGGTTATTGCGTTTCAGACGCATCCATATGCATTACAAAGGTGAGAGAGAGTTGAATGGATCAAACAAAGTGAAACAGTGTAAATGTTCGCCTCACTTGAATGAACCTTTTTTTTTTAGGGGGCTGGGAGGTGTTCTGGATGGAGTATGATCGGTATTGGAGCGGTGACTCTGAAACCACGGAACGCTGGGTCGAGTCCCGATTCAATGGAGTTCAGTAATTTAGTTTACAATAAGGTTCTGTCCTTCAAGTTTATCACGTAATTTACCTGTTTCAGCTTCAATTTAAGTCGTTATTTGTAAAAACAAATATTACATTTGTTACAATATTACAATTATATTAATAGAATGTACAATTGCTAATTGAACTATTACGATTTGTTTAATTTGGTCCTTAATCTTTAGGCTTTACTGGGCTCTCAGATTAATTATAAGATAAAACAAACATTTCATATATAGGTAATTATATTTAAGTAATATATAGGTATTGTGATTTATTATAATATTAAAAAACCTTATAAGTAATTATGATTATGTAATATATGGCGAACCTTTTTTGCTGGCGGGTCATTTTTGTTACTTTTGATTTTTAAAAAAATTAAATTGGGTCACAATAATTTATTTGCTTACTATTTTTAGTGAGAAACTTGTTGGATTTTAGCTGCTAATGTTTTGATCCGAGGTTTATATTTAGTTGTCTTTAGTCACACATGCAGCACTCATATCTGTGCCAAGGCGATTCCTAGTGGTGGATTTGACGAAATTCATGGAGGAAAACAACTCTTCACATAAATAAGATGAACCAAACATTGTTAGCAGAGCTAATACTAGCCTTTTCATCGATGCAAAAGAATTTGGTAAAGAGTTCCATTATGCAAGAACAAGATTCTCTACTCTTTCTATTGATTGTTGTTCTCTGGTTACATCCAAAATTAACGACTCCAATTCCTTTTCTTGTAACTTCAGATTAAGATCAATAAATTTAGTCTTCCATACTGCACTTTCTTGGAAGTCAACTAATTCCATTTCTAAATTACCAATGTCAATCACTGAAAAGCTGATAACTGAAGATCTTCAAATTGAATAGTATGGAGGAATTGAATGAATTGTAATGTTGCATCAATTTGTCGGAAATGTGAAAAACTCTGACAGTGATTGTTTGGCATCTCTTATTATTGAAGAGTACTTTTTGAGCACGTCAGATTTATTTTCTTTATTGTCTGCAAAATATTTTGAAGTCAAGAAGTGTTTCTGCAATAATGAAAAATATTTAGTTTTTTTTTCAAAAGCTTTAATATTTTTAAACATTGATGATACAACACATCCACGACCTTGCAACTTTTTATTTAAAGCAATGTAATACAATGTGAAATCAGCGAGAAAATGTAAGTCGTTCAACCAAAAAAAAAATTGAAAAAATTGTAAAAAGTAGAATGCAGCGATATTTAGAATCCTACAATTTATTATCTCCAAATTATATGGCTTCCGTAATAATAAAACAACGGAAATGGCTATTTTAAATCTTATGGAAAATGTAAATATATCTAAGGAGAACAAAGAAATAATGATATCAATATTTATGGCTTTGAGTAAGGCGTTTGATGTAATAGACCATAATATTCTACTTAATAAATTATATTGTTACGGCTTTAGAGGAGCAATCAGTGATTGGTTTAAAAGTTGTTTGTCCAATAGATATCATTTTGTATCAGTAAATAAGGTTTGCTCAACTAAAGCGCTTGTCAAACATGGTGTGCCACAGGGCTCAGTTCTGGGTCCACTGTTATTTTTACCATATATAAATGACCTTCCACGTTCATCTGATATACTGAACTTCAAAATGTCTGCAGATGATACAACTGTCTCTTTTTCTTGCAAAAATGTTAATACAGCTAAGAATATATTTAATTCAGAATTCATCAGTGTAATGAAATAGTTCACCACCAATAAACTCTTCTTAAATACAAGTAAAACAAATTTCATGATTTTTACTAATAAAAGAAATGTATATCTTAATGAACTTAATGTTAATGAAGTCGCTATAAAGGACTGTACTGTTACAAAATTTCTTGGTGTAATGCTAGATAAGAATTTGCAATGGAGTGATCATGTAAATTATATCGCGAAAAAGAGTTCAAGGAGCGTTGCTATAATGTTTAAACTTAGAAATGTAGTCCCTAAACAAGTTTTATTGACTCTTTATCATACTCTTGTTCTTCCTTATATAACATACTGCACCCTTGTTTGGGGAAACTCCGCTAACAACGCATTAGATGGTATCTTTGTCATCCAAAAACGAGCAATAAGGTTATTATCTGATGCTGATTTCCTTGATCACTCTAGTGCATTATTTAAAGAGCTAAACCTACTAAAGTTCAATGATATAACCAAACTGGCACATTTTATTTTTATTTACAAGTGTAAGAACAAAATCATTAATTTACACTCGGTAAATAGATATTTTGTACTCAAGAAATCCACTCGTATCAGACCAGAAATAGATCAACGCTTGTTATATCTCAATTTAGATTGTCTTCATCTCAAAAACTACCCATTTTCATTGGATTGAAACAATGGAATGACTTGCATGCCGATATAAAAAATATTGTGAATGTAAATTTGTTTAAAACCAAGTTAAAATCCCGATTAATAATGGCATACTAACAAAAATTTAGGATTAATGTCCGTTAATATTGTTTAGTAATTATTAATTTCTCGTGTGTAATCTAGTATTAAAAACACATTTCTTGGGGTTGTTCAGTTCTTATCTCTCGTGTATAATATTGGTTTCTTTGTATGGTATTGGTATAGTGCCTTCAATGGTGACCTTGTATTTGTCATGTCAGTAGTGATAATTTAAGATTAATACATGTTTTAACTATTAATAATATTTATTTACTTATTTATTTATTTATTTATTAATATTAATTAATAACAACTAGCTGTTTATTTTTAATAAGAGCCCAGTAAAGCCTAAAGCTTAAGGGCCAAATTAAATAAAATAAATAGTCGAGCTTCACAATTATTCATGTCATTGTAAATTTAAAAGAATGTATTTATTTTATTATTAATAAAGGTTATTCAATTCAATTCAGTTTTAAGGTAAAATATATTTTAACATCATTTCCATTTCCAACAAAGAAAATCTACCTCTACCTCAATTCGTGTCAGTCAGTTCTGGATATTCATGTTCCTTTTTATTCAAAAAATATCTTATTTCTTCTAACAATTCAACAAAGCGAATCAAAACTTGACCACGACTTAACCATCTGACATTGTTAAACATGACTAACCCTGAAAATTGAGAGTTAACCTCACCTAATAGTTTGGTAAATTGACGTTTGTTAAGATCGTGAGCAACTACAAAATTGACAATCTTTGTCACAAGAGACATCAAATTTTCAAGTGATTTTAAACTTTTTTTTTGCCCAGAGAGCGTCTTGGTGTAAAATACAATGAAATTCAACTAAAGGGTGTTTCACTTCTTGTTTAAGTAATTGACCAAATCCAACATTTTTTTCAATCAAACTCGGAGCTCCATCAGTCATCACAGATACAATATTTCTGAAATTAATACCCATTTGAATGAATTCCTTCTTCAATTCATTCATAATATTCTGTCCTGTAGTTTTCTCAGGCAGTGTCATCAATTTAATTAGCTCTTCCTTCATTATATTTTCGAAATAAAATCTTGTAATAACTGCTAGATGGGCCTGTGATGTGACATCTGTACTTTCATCCAAACAAATTCAAAACATTTGAGCATTTGTCAAATCCAATAAAAGTTGATCAGATACATCTTTGTCCACGATAATTATTCTATCTTTCACCGTATTTCTGGCCACAGGCAGTGCCGGCCTTAGGGGTGTGCGAACCGTGCGGTCGCACAGGGCCCGCAACTTAGGGGGGCCCGAAAATTTCACAGAAATTTACCATCGACGTCAGAGTGCCAAAATTGGTGTAAATTAATGTAATTTATTTGTGTAATATTGTGTAATATATATTTGTGTATTAGCTTGATTTTTCTTTTCTTCTCAGTCATTACAAAACAGTAGATAGATTTTAATGAAAAGATTTTTGTTACTTATATATACACCTGCAATTGGTTTATGTTTATTTTTATTAAATCTAGTTAATTCTTTTATGTTTTAGTATTCTTATATTACAATTGCCAAATATTCATTTGTAGTTTGTAGTTGATTAAGTTATTTTCTTTTTTGTATATTTACAAACTTTATTTTGTGTATTTACTTTTGTTGAATATCCTAATTAAATTGAATTATCCTATTCCTAATTAAATATCCTAAGGCCGGCGCGGGTTGAAACCTCTTATGATAGTTTAAATATTTGATAATAATAAAGTAATAAGTAGTAATAATAGTAAAGGCTGTTGGTCTGTTGGTATTCTGTTACAGGTGCACTTGTATAGTTAAATTTTACTTGTTGTACTTGTTAACAATCTACTAAAATAAAATGATTAGCAATGAAAAACAATTTGACTTGTGTCATGGGGGGCCCGTACAGTATACTCTGCACAGGGCCCAAAATATCCTAAGGCCGGCGCTGCCACAGGCAACTCATTAATACGTTTAATTATTTGATCTTTATTCTGAAAATCGATTTTAGAAGCTTGTTTAGTTTAAATGATAACTCGCAACAATGGTATAATTTGTACAGTGCATACCATCACTATGTTAATATAATTTATTTGTATAAATTTATTTATGAGATCATTTATATATAAGAACAGAAAATAGTTTAGAGGGGTCACAGAAATATCGTATTGCGTACGATAGTTACGTTTAGTTAAAAATTATTAGCATATCTTCAGCCATAAATCTGTCTCTTATGCATAAAATGTACTCGTATAACTGCTGCATATATATATATATATATATGTACGTACATACATACATACATACGTACGTACATAAAAAAATAATTTGCACAACTAGTCCAAAAGGTTAATCCAAAAATTAATTCACTAACCGTGGTTGGGTTCCAAACTTCTGTCCAGTTGTGTCGTAATCAAAGTAACCATTAGGTTTGGTTGTCATATAATTCATATTTGGTTGTTGTAGCCGGATGTATACGACGTTGCGTCGTCAGTGCATTTTGTCGATTGATTGATGTGGTCTGTTTAACTCCCTTCGCAATATTTAAGGTAATTTGACGAAGGGGATCTACAGTTTTACGTAGCACCCGTACCACGGGTCACTACATCATCTGGGTGCAGAGAACGGCCTCCCATCACGAGATAGTCCAAGGAGATGAAAGAATGCGTTGTAGAAAAAAATTGTACGAAATTGAGGAATGATATATGCTTACTTTAGGTTATTTTAAATGAGTCTAGAGTTTCATTGGTGCGTTTCATTTTCCACTAGCTGTGTACACGAGATAAGTGTACGCATGGTGTGAATGAACTCTGAAGCTGTTCTTTTTTTATTACACTTTTGCATAAAGCTTCTTTCACAACAATTTTGGAAAGAGTTTCTGTACTAGTTGCCGGACACAATGTGGAAAGTGTAGTCCAATCAATCTGTGATTGGACCTGGAAGTAATTGTAACAGAAATGGTTTTAACAGTTTTCGCACCCTTACCTCAACATAAATGATATATTAAAAACTTACCACAAACGGGCCAGACCAATTTCCGTAAATCCAAGATGGCCGCCGCTACCATCGGTAACAATAAAGTGGCACCAAATTTTTACTATTCAATCAATTTCTCATTGTAATATATCATTAAAATGGATTAGAATAGTGTCTGATTCTTAGTTTGTTAATTATGGCGGCCATCATGAATTTTCAAGATGGCCGACGTGTGAAAAACCTGCATTTACTTATATCTTCGTTTCTAATATATGTACGTTCACAATTTTTGTGTCTAAACATACATTTTCAGTCTCAGGGAATATAATTATAGCGCTTAGGATATTGTCAGGTGGGCGGTAGGCCCATCATGGCGGCCATCTTGGATTTTCAGGATGGCCGCTATGCGAAATCATATATGATCCGAGTTTCTTAATACGCCTGTATCCTAAACTTGGAGCTTAAAAATGCAATTACTTCCAGGTCCAATCAGTCTCTAAAACAAAATTAACACTCTAATTTTGCAATAAAATTAATTAATTTTATTATTTTGTTTCAGGTCAAAATGGATTCTGAACGTTTCGAAACCAGTGCAATATGTAAAGAAGTCATAGATGACCGTGATTCTTATGTGACACTAACAGAAAAAGGTGCCTTGAGTGTTTGCAATGCTAGCAGAGAAAGAGACGATGACATCTTTGTCACAGCTGGAGACAAACTACACAGATCATGTAGAGATCCATATATTAATAAGAAGAACATTGCATCTCAAGAAAAAGAAAGCATCCACATCTTCTGATGCCACTGCATTTAAACTTAGTTTAAGATCTGATGACGACTTTAATTACAAATTGGATTGTTTGTTCTGCAAAAATCGCATCACCGAAAGAGATAAACGGGACAATAAAGTTTTTTAAGTGATGTGCAAGAATCGTGAGTTTGATATCAGTATTCTAAGTTTGCGAACAGCGCAAGGATGGCTGGGCAGTTGATGTGAAAGGGCGTATAGCTTTTGTAAATGATTTACATTCAGAAGATGCGGTGTATCATCAAGCATGTAGTACTAGGGTGTGTCAATTTTGTCAACTTTTTTCAAATCAATTTTGGTAGTGAAAATATAGTCTTTTCATGTCAAAACTTGAAATTGGCCAATCAAAATTAAATTAAATAACCCTTACCTACATCAATTTTACCTTAAAGTTTCAGAAATTGACTCTTTTACTAAATAATAGGACATAAATTGATTAACTATTCATCTGTCACAGAATTATTCCACTGATCGCATATGGAGTGTTTTCAAGGTCATATAGTTGTTGTACAATGTACAAGTCACAACATGAATAGAACTGTCCCTCACTCTCAGTCCTCAGTTGCCTCTTAGATGTCATAGACGGTGGTTTGCTGTTATTGCTCTTGTCCCTACTTCATAGTTATTCTACTAGACGAATACTACAGTTTAACTGTAAGTATGGATTATTGATTATTACAATTATTTATTATTATCATATTCTTCTGTCTAATTATGTTGTAATCCCATGAGATATTTTTTTATTGAATTTTAGAACATCGAATGACTAAACTTTGAAACATCGTAATTGATATAAAATACTTAAATGTTTTTCTTTCTTTTCAGATATTCCTAAGATGCCAAAATTGAAGACAAGAGGTCAGTCGTCATGCCACTTGAGCCTGTTAGTTGGTACAGGCAAGGAGCTTCCCGTATCAGAACTACCAACAGTGCGAGACATGCTGAGACTAGGGTTACTCCTTCGTGAACAGAATACAAAGGATAGAAGGAACTACACAGAGAAAGAGCTCATAAGGGACATGATTCCCCCTCTTCTGCATCAGTGGAAAAAAGCTAATGTGTTATTCAAACCACCTGTACTCAATCATTATAGAACTATTGAGCTAAAATTAACAAAGCTGTGGCACAAAGCAGTTGAGACATCACTTGGTAAAGGAAAACTAGCAAAGAAAAATAAATTTCTGCACACACTTAATACTCTTCTTGACATTTTTAACTGCCAGTGTCCCATAGAGTTGTGTTCTGAAGCCAATTGTTCTCCCTCATGCAGAAGAGAACCTCACCCTCACAGTGATTGTCGCTGTCCTCGTGAGAAGAAGATCCCTGTTTTGGAGCTGGCTTTCATAAAGGCGCAGAGAACAAAGGCAGGAGGCCAAGGAAGTATGCAGATTGGTTCGGCAGATTATTCAGAAACCAAAAAACAGATTGTTATTGCTAAGAAAAAAGAGAAAATCCGAGAGAGGGAAGAAAGGAAGAAAAACAAGAGTGAAGAAGCCACCCAAAGAGATGAAGAGCTCTATCAAGAGGTTTCTCACTTCTTTGAAAGTTCTTCAGATGAACAGAAAGAAGCAACATCAGATGATAGCTCCAAAATGCCATCTGAACCTTCGCCGAAGAGAATGAAATACAACACTAAAGACATCTCAAACATTGCCCTTGCCAATATTCGCCACCATACGGGGTAACGAGAGACTGCAGAGATTGCCACTGCCGCTTGGATAGATGCAGGCCTCATCAGCCGAGAGGATACATCCTTAGTGATAGATCATAAGATAAGAAGAGCACAAGAAAAAATAATGAAGGAAATATCTGATCAGCATGGAAAAGATTTGAAGGAGGAAGGTCTCTCTTGCCTTTTATTTGATGGAAGAAGAGATGACACAAAAGTTCTCCTAGAGGTAGAGGGAATGGACAGAAAGTTTCCCGGTCTCATCAAAGAAGAACACTACTCTGTGTGTTCCGAACCTGGTGGCCGCTATTTGTTTCACTTTGTTCCTGAAGCAGAAGTAGAAGCCAAGAAACATGCAGAGGCAATTACTGATCAAATAATATGTTGGCTTCAAGAAAGAAGACCTGACAGTTCACTGCAGGCCGTTGGTGGAGACTCAACTGCGGTGAACACTGGATGGCAGGGCGGTGTTATGACGCATTTAGAGAAAAAACTTGGAAGAAGGCTTGTTTGGATTGTATGTGATTTGCACACAGGGAACTACCTCTTCGTCGTCTCATCCATGAACTTGATGGGTCTACAAAGAGCAACAACAAGTGGTCAGGGCCCCTTGGCAACATGCTAGATGAAGCAACGGAATTAGAAATAAATACAAAATTTCCAAAGGTCGAAGTAGGCCCTCCTCTTCCAGTGTTGTCTGAAGAAGTTATCAAAGACCTCAGCACGGATCAATCTTACGCTTATCGTATTGTTCAAGCAATCAGATGAGGAGAGTTGCCTCAAAATCTGGCTCTCTTGGAGATTGGACCCGTAAGTCACAGTCGTTGGTTAACTACAGCGATTCGTTTCTGCAGGTTTTGGGTTTCAAAACATGCACTGAAGGGCAAAATGCTACAGAATTTGATGTTGATTGTTGAATTTATTATTGGGTTTTATCTTCCTCACTGGTTCAATGTAAAACTTAATCCAATGTGGATGGAGGGGCCCAACCACATCTTGTTTCAATTACAGCTACTGAGAACCCAAAGGAAAGTAGTGGTGGACATCGTGTTACCTGTGGTGAGAAGGTCCGCTTGGTATGCTAGGCCAGAGGCATTTTAGCAAGCAAAACTCTGCAGCCAATGTACCAAAGAGCGAACTGAGGCTGTGGAAATCATTCTAAAGCTTAGAGGAACATCACTAGATGATGACCAGCTGGGAGACTGCTCTGTTCAGACAAGGAAGGTACCTCCGATAAACGTCAATGCCACGAAATTGTCAGAATTAGTTAACTTGAGTTCGGAAGTTTTGGAGCCACCACTGACAACATGTATAACAAACAAAGATTTAACACAACTTAAAGAGGCCCCAATGCAAGTGCCAAAGTGGCCTTCTCACACTCAGAGTGTGGAGAGATGTGTGAAAATGGTCAAGTTTACAGTCACGAGAGGCGAGAAGGCTACATCAAAGCGCAAGTAGCAAGCCGAATGCTGATGTCAAGGAACCGCAGCAAAAAGGACATGACTGCATTGGTTACTTTCAAATAAAGACTCTGAATGATCTTATTGCTACTTTAAATGTTGATAGGATGTTTGCGCACATTTGTTATTTTGTTACGAATTTACGGAAAAATGGAATTTTTTAATTAAAATTGATGTAGGTAGGAGTTATTTTTTATTGTTTTTGAAGCAAGGATATTATTTTGTATGCCAAATGATTACATTAAATTGCTACCAAATCACATGATTTTCAATTTAGTCATTTCACCCCCAAAATTGACACACCCTAATGTTGTCACGAAGATTAATGGGAAACATAATGTTGTCACATTCAGATCAAAAACCAAGAATATTCTCTATGATTTCTATAAAAGCAAGAAATCAGATGACGTAGAAACTGAAAAAAATCGTATTATTGAAACTGCGGCAAAGCTGCTAAAAAGTGAAATTAAAGAATGCGATAGTTCTTCAACAGTGTATCCATCCACCCAAGACATAGAATCTCTTGCCCGTTGCAAAGAATTTCTTCCCAAATCTTTACGATTACTGCTTGAAAAGATGTTTGTTGCCAAAAGCAGTGACCTACGAATTGCCTCTATTGGGCAGACAATAATGCAAGCAGTCAGACCAAAAGCAATAATTGCCCCACTTCAGATTGGCTTGGGAGTGCAAATGCATAGACAGTTTGGATCAAGGTTTTTGATTGACTCTTTACACAGTCACGGATTTTGCTCTTCCTACTCAGAGGTTCAGAAGTTTGAAAGAAGTGCGGCGTATCATCAGGGGACAGAAATTGAAGGAATTGACAATGAATCTTTCATACAACATGTTGGTGACAATGTTGATCACAATATTAGAACAATCGATGGTCTAAATACATTCCACGGTATGGGTATAATTGTTACAGTTACTCCCAAGGTAGCTTCCACGAAATTAGTGCCAAGAATAGATGTCACATCAAAGGAGATCGTGGACATTTGCAGCATCGAAACTCACATATTTCGCTCGCGCAGAAAATCTTCTTGCGCCTTAACATACAAAGATTTGCATCAATTTCAATTTCATGCCGATGATCCAACAAGTTGCTTCAACATTTTATGGAATTGTGCCTGGATGCTGAAACCTCAACGACCACTGTGGAATGGCTTTATGCAAATGGTGCATAAAGGAGAGCACCCTGGACAGGCTTCCGTTATATTCATGCCGATGATCGATATGCAATCCAGCGACGAATCGTGCATTTTGTCAACCATGCATTTTGTGTCTGAGCAAGCAAAGCGCTACAACATGTCACCGGTACTAACATTTGATCAGCCACTGTACTGGAAGGGAACTGAAATCCAAGAAAGTGTGGATGATGCAAGCCCTTTGAAAGAAATAGTGTTGCGACTTGGTGGGCTCCACACTGCCATGAGTTTCCTTGGATCTATTGGGCATCTCATGACTTCTTCCGGACTGCAGACAATGTTAGAAACTGTCTATGCTGAAAACACGGTGCCCCACATGCTAAGTGGGAAAGCAATATCTCGAGCCGTTCGTGGTCATCTACTAGTTGTAGGTGCCCTTCATGCAATAATGATGTCAGAAATATACGAGTGCCCTATTAAGTTAGACAATGATGAAGAATACACTCAGTCAGAAGATGTTTTCAATTTTGCTGATAACTTCGATTTAATACAGATCTCAGATTTACTTGATAAATCAATCTCAGGAGAAATAAGTTCGGAAGATGTAGAAAAGGAGGTCTTCAAAAAGATGATTGAGAAACTGGAGAACTACAAACATAGCTTAGATTCCTCGAGAATTGCAAAACTGTGGTTCCAATACATAGAAATGGTCGAAATACTATGCACATTCATAAAAGCCGAAAGAACAGGAAACTTCCTTCTTCATTTACTGGCAGAGTATAGCATGCTACCATTTTTCGCAGCGTCTGGACATTTTGCGTATGCTAAGTCAACACGCATCTATCTTCAAAAAATGTTAAATCTAAAAGAGACACATCCAAATGTTTACGCAAAGTTTAGAGAAGGCTATCATGTTGTTCGCAGAAGTAATAGATTTTGGGCTGGACTCTCAACAGATCTGGTTATAGAACAAGTTCTTATGAGGAGTTTGAAAACAACAGGTGGACTAACTCACGGACGAGGAATGACTGAGGTACAAAGATCAGTTTGGCTACTGTCGACACCAGCCTGTGCAGAAATAAACCGTGCGATGCAGGAAGTTACAGATGTAACGTATGAAGGTAGTGAGCAGCATAAAGAAACAAGACAGGCACGACTTGAAAGAGATTTCAAAGATTCATTGAAAATCTTGGCGTACGCTGTGGCAAGAAACCCCTTCGACAACCGAAAGGAACTCATGAGCATTGACACAGGAGAAATTGCTATTTCAACTGTCAATGTAGACAATGCCAAGGTTATTGGAAGCAACATTCTTGCTTCAATGTCCGGAAAACCAGTTGCAGATTATACGTTCAAGAAGAAAGACGTGGCCATAACAATGAAAGCAAGATCAACTATTAAGATAGATGAAGAAGTTATTCCCGTTGATCCTCTCTTGTTATTCCAACGTCTAATAACCACTGTCAGAGGTATGGGATCAGCTGTAGACTTGGAGACAGCATTCTCGTATGAGCTGTGCACATTTCCTCCTGCACTTATAGAGACAGACGGTTTGTTAAGGGAAGCAAATAAACCACAGCTAGCAAATTCTATCTGGTCTTCAACTGCGCCTGATGAATCAGATGCTTCACTTCCTAAAGATATTTCATATGTCCTCGATGGAGGATCCTTACTCCACAGAGTACAATGGACAAAAGGAAGAACATACAACGAGATTTGCAAAACTTATGTAGAATACGTCCTCAAGCATTACGGAGAGGGAACAGTCGTTGTATTTGATGGGTATGACGGGAAGCCTTGTACCAAAGATACAACCCACATTCGCAGAACCAAAGGCAAGCAGGGCATACCTGTACGTTTAACAGGAGAAATGAAGCTAAATATGAAGAAAGACGAGTTTCTTACTAACCTCGACAACAAGCAGAGATTTCTAGTAATGTTGGCGACTAAAATGAACGAAGAAAACATGAAAGCAATCCAATCATCTGGTGATGCAGACCTTTTGATTGTACAGACAGCAATTGAATCTGCCAGAAGTAAACCAACAGTTGTTATTGCAGAAGATACCGATCTACTCATTCTCCTGCTCCATCATGCTGATGTAGATGGTCACAGAATATTTTTCACATCAGAGCAAAAAACTCGATCGAAAGCGAAAACCAAACTGTGGGACATCAAGTACGCTAAATCGAAATTAGGATTGAAGATTTGCGAAGCAATCTTGCTTATTCACGCCTTACTTGGGTGTGATACAACGTCCAGATTGTTCTCCATTGGTAAAGATGTGGCCCTGCAAAAGTTTAAGAAAGACGAAAGCTTTCAACGCTTAAGCCAAGTTTTCAACAACTCAACATCAACAAGAGAAGTTATTACTGCTGGAGAAAAGTTGTTGCTTATTGTTTATGGCGGAAAAAAAGAAAGCTCGCTTGATAAGCTTCGTGTCACAAGATTCTACCGGAAAGTTGCTGCAAGTATGAAAGTTGTGTCTCCCGAGAGCTTGCCTCCAACATCCGCAGCTGCATCATTCCATTCATTGCGTGTTTACCTCCAAGTGCAAGTTTGGAGAGGACTGGAAGATCTTGATCCAGAAGAATGGGGTTGGACTGTGAAAAGAGGAAAACTGCTACCAGTTTATACCTCGAAAGCTCCAGCACCAGAAAGCTTACTAAAACTTTTCAGATGTAACTGCAAGGTAGAGTGTCAGAACGCGAGATGTACGTGTTTCAAGAATGGACTGAAATGCTCAGCCTTGTGTGGCGAATGCCAAGGCGTTTCTTGTCTGAACTGTCAGCACCCTTTGGACATAGAGAATGCAGAGAACAGTGACGAAAATAATACAGACCCAGATTTTTACTAACTCACCATCACGCATAGGCTATATCAAAATGCCTATCCCTGTGAAATCGTTATGTATTGATTTGAGTTGACATAGCATGCTATTTTTTCTATAAACTAAATTTCAGATCAATATCTCAGTTTATCCAAGAGTTATGTCCAAAAAACGAAATCAAAACAAGTGAACGTCGTTAATATGAAAATATATATTATCTTCGAAACTATGAAGAATAGACTAGTGGTGTTGAGGTTCATTTGAAAGACCTAATCAAAGCCTCTACGATTATGATGTCCAATGGTCAATTTTACTTGAGTACTTGAGCAATGGTTAATAACGCCTACAATCGCGGTCGATATGCAGCGCGATGTTCCGTTTTTCGTCTTTTAGCATGAGATGGGAGCGCCCCCTATGGACTGAGTAATTTTTTATCAACTAAAAATATTTGCTAACCTTCTAGGAAGGATTACTGAAAATTTGTTTGAAGAAAAAATATTAATGTTAAAGGTTAGCTGTGGACAAAAAATACAAGATGGTGTCATTTTGACCTACCAACCTGAGGGTGTGAGGGGTTAATGCAAATTCCATTTTTCTGAAAAATTGCCTCTCCCAATGGTGGTAAGTTTTTAATATGTTATTTTTGAATATTTGGGGATGTCAAAAACGATGAAACCATTTCTGTTACAATTACTTCCAGGTTGACTAAAAATATAGCCTAGATTGACTGGACTAGTACATGAAAGATAGGGAGTTACAAGGACAAGAAGTACCTCAATAAGTAATGCATCCCATACCGAGGATGTATCAGTGGTTACGGTTCCAGGGAAAAAATTACTACACCGCAAATAGTGTGCAAGGTTCGGCCTATCCATTTTCTTGAACTGAACCGCAGAGGAACTGTTCTCCACTTCTGAAGGTAGCCTGTTGCACGCGCCACAGAACTTATAGGTAAAGTAAATACCACAAACAGAGAAAGCGATCGGGTTATATTAGGAGGCGGAAACAAGGAGATTGTGCTCTCTCTGTACAATTCCCTGGTTCCCTGGAGTATGCTTTGCAGTTCTGGTCATTCGTAACACCGATATAACGGGCCCACGCTTTGGACGTCCTGATTGGTCGACCAATGGTATCTTTATCTTCTCTCCGTAGATTTAATGCTGACATTGTGTATTGGTACTTGCAAATCTCTATCACGACAATATTTTACATTATTATTATTATTTGCGGTCATACTATTTGATCCTCAATTTTTCCCATTTTGGATAGGGGGATGGACAACTTGAGCGGATGCAAGTCGTTATAGTAATATCTTCATCAGAGCCGATCAGCTCAGTACCACAGGAAACAAAATTAGCGTCGCTACTCTTCATAATCCTCTCATAGATCATTACCAGAGACAGCACAGTAACATCCGATGACACAAAGATCATTAGAAACTGAGAAATCTAGATCTCTACAAGCAGAATGTTTTTGTACATTATTATTTTTTGCGGTCATACTATTCCCAGCTTTCCCAAGATTCCTGCCTTGTGGAATTGTTTATATATATATATAGTGTGTGTTAATTGCCACGATGTTTCAAATATTTGCAAAATATATGTTTGCGGTCATATTAATCGATCCTCAACTTTGATTAATGTATTCGGCTTGACTTTTTACTTACCAATTCTCGCGTAGCAGTGTGATTAAATTGTGTTGAGCTCATGAAAATGAATGTCTGCTTGAGTTGATAGATAAATGGGCGCCCTAGGTATCCTGGTTGTTAAGACGCTGGGGTGCTGGTTGAGAGATCGAGTCCGGGCGATGACATTGTAATTTCAGCCTGCTCGTGCTGCAGCTTAGTTCGGATTCAACGTTAAACTGTAGGTCTAAGGCAGAGTAAAAAGCTTGACCCTCGTCAAAATGAACTTTCCCCTTTACGATCTTAACGAGAGGATTTTATAATAAAGAAATTATAAATGTTTTTGTTTTTCTTTTCATTCCTTCATTTATATTTTTAAAAAATTTTGCTGTGGCTACTTACGGCCGTTATAAACTTGGTAAATAAGTTCCAATATACTTCTGAAAATTAAAGCTGTGAATATTATATTCATATAGAATAAACAAAACTTTCTTTCTGTGTGTGTGTGTGTGTGTGTGTGTGTGTGTGTGTGTGTGTGTGTGTGTGCGCGCGCGCGCGCGCTTGTGTGCCGTCTTCAGTTTTCGATTCTCTCTCTTTCTGTATATATATATATATATATATATTGTTGCATTGGGAATGTGATAAGGAAACTTATTACTTACTCAAAGGCTAATTTAGTCTATTGGAAAACAATCACGTTATGCTTATGTACATATTATATTGTTTTAACTTCATTATGATAATAAGAGTGATGCAAACAATAATAGGACTCGAGAGAGGTTTTTCTTAGGTTATGGGATGAAATTAGGCCAAATGGACCTTTGCGGTCAGCATTTGTAGTCAGCTAGAGGTTCAACTGTTTCGAATTTATACATTTTTTCCAGGGATGTTTTCAAAGAAAGGAATGAAAGTAGATAAACACTTTAGGTGAAGTTAGTTGAGATAATTAGTTTTTCTTTTATATATATATATATATATATATATATTATATATACATATATATACATACATACATATATATATATATATATATATATATTATAATATATATATATAGACAATTGGCTTAGCAAAAGAAAAACATATTCTCTAAGATAATATTCAATTTACCTATAATTCTCTTTCATTTATTCTAACACCTTAGAATGTATACTGTCTATTTAATTTTGACAATCCTTTCTATATATTGTCCGAAGTGAATGAAAAAACAAATTGCAGCAGAAAAATAACAATACACACCTATATATGTATATATATATATATATATATATATATATATATATATATATATATATATATATATATATATATAAAAAAGGTGTGTATTGTTATTTTTTTCTGCTGCAATTTGTTTTTTTTCATTCACTTCGGACAATATATAGAAAGATTGTCAAAAGTAAATAGACAGTATACATTCTATGGTGTTAGAATAAATGAAAGCGAATTATAGGTAAATTGAATATTATTCTTAGAGAATATGTTATTGGAACGATTTGTTTTGCTAAGCCAATTGTCTAGTGTATTTCTTTTATTATTAATATTAAGTTGAACGACGTTTAAATAATTAGTTCTTTTGCTGAACAAAATTAAGGAGAAAGTCGGTCTTGCCTTTAATAAATAAATAAATAATTGTTGGTATCTACCAACTCAACCTAATAAGGTATACTTGAACAATTAAAAACACTATTTGGCAACTCATGTAAATAAAATTAAATGGTGGTATCTAGCAACTCACCTTAATAAGGTATACCTGAACAATTAAAATAAATGGTGGTATCTGGTAACCCCCTCCATATATAAATAAGTGATATCTGACAACTCACGATCCTCTATATAACACCTGCTTGGCCCCTGGACACTCATAATGCGTCGAACTCCGGTGGAATAAAGAACTCTTTCCTTCCTTCTTAGGTTAAGGCTTAGGTTAGTTTCCCTTTTGGGGGGTGAGGACATCTCACCTTCTCCCCAAAGACCTCCTCCGTCTCCTTTCTCTTCCTCTCTTAGGTTAAGGCTACCCCTTTGGGGGGAGGTCATTCTCCCTTCTCCCCCCGAAGCTCCCTCCCCTCTCCCCCTTGGCAGCATTGAGTTGTTGCATACCCCCCTTTGCAACAGTGATGTTGCATAACCCACTCCCCATTCATTGCATAACAACCACCCCTTGTTGCATAACCCTTTGTAATATATTGCAACATTGATCATTGCAACATTGCAACATTCTTGCACTCGTCCATTTTGCGCCCATTCTACTCAGTTCCACTACCTTCAGAACTAGTTTTTTTTTGTAGCTATTTCTTTTATGGTGATAATTTCTGCACTAATTATTTAACACTCCCAAACATAAGGACTTGAACTGCAAAACTGGGAATGCGGATGACCGCCCGGCGCGCACCATGAGTCGGTTGTCATACATACACGCACGTTTTTAAACATATAATATATGTTTAAAACGTTTCAATGTGTATCAGCTGTTTATTTCGGTGGGAGAATAAAATAATTTTAAAACCGTAAGGCATAAAATATTAAAAATTAAAGTTATATTTTATTTAAATAAGAGCTCGTGGCTCACTAAAAATTGCCTCGTGGGGCAGTGCTTGACCCGCGGGTCAGTGGTTCGCCATCATTGATATACCTAGGCAGTAGGTATTTGAGAAAAGTTTGGAACAAGGCAGAAAAGGTCATAAAACCCAAACTCTCGTGACCGACACCCAGCGAAAGAAAGAAAAAAAATGTGTTTTGAGCGAGACGGTAATAAATAACACGACCATGGGTTCAATTTTCCACCTAATTTGCAACTTGTGTAATTTGGAAACAACTGAAAATGCGGCAATCAGGTGTGATTTCTGTCAAAAACTGCACGTCTTTACCGGCATGAATTATGCTGATAGGAAAATATCCCTTGTGTCGAACTCCATCCAAATCACGGGAATCAAATTTCTGTGTGACGTATGTACCAAGACCGTAAACTCATTTGTGGTATTTAAAGAAATGGAGAATACGAATACGAAAGCGATAGAAATGGAGAGAATAACTGGGGGAATAGAGGACCGAAATGTTCCAAAGCAAAACGGTGTGGAAGAGAGAGGAACAAATGAAAATATAACATGGAAAGAAGACACTACTGTAAATGAAAGAAAAGAAACAAGTAAAATCTGCGGGGATAATGAGGAAAAGACAACAAAAATAAAAACAGAGAAAATAAACGGCCGACAAGAACCAGAAACGTAGAAAATAATAATGATAATAATAAAAATAATGATAATGATAACGGTAAAATGACGACCAAAACTAAAAACAGAAAATAAACAGACGACAAGAATTAGAAACGTAGAAAATATCGTATGTAAATATTATGCAAAAGGGCAATGGACACTGCAGATACTGGGATCGGCAATGCATCTATGCACATCCCACTTTATGTAACTTCCACTACACAAATGGATATTGAAAATTTGAAAACGAACGCAAGTTCCACCATAATACTATTTTCAAAACCCATACAAGATATGGGAGGAGCAAATACGGACAAAAATGCCGTTACCACCACTCTCAAAGGAGTGCAGGCAAAACCGCCATCAGAGAGGGCTACCAAATTTTTAAATGTAGCCAGAACAATTGAGCTGTTAAATACCATCCAGCAAATACAAAGCCAACTGACAAATACAGAGATCCGAGAGCTGTACAGAAGGCATACAGAAAGACATTCTATGCGATATCGGGATAACAGGTATCGAAAAAAATAAAAAGAGGAAACTTCTCGGAGGCTCACAAGACAACGAAACATGCATCACCATTGGAAAACGAAGAGGAACAACATAAATGGAAAAAAGAAAGCGAAAAAATAAAAATAACCCTAACCAACATTCAGGGCCTTAAATCAAACCATTCCCTGGACAAAGTCACATGCCTGAAAGGACTCATGCAAGAAACCGGAGCAGAATTTGCATGCCTCACGGAAACCCATCTGAAGGACTGCCAGGTGAACTGTGAAAACTGTGAGTTTTGTGTTGGCCAAAAAGAAACATATTGAAGACTATAACATATTCCGAGCCGACAGAACAGCAAGGCGTAAAGAAGGATGTGCTATTTATACACGCGAGAAACATGGCAGAAATGACTCTAAGTACTTCCAACAACTACGTAGAATGTGTAACAGCAAAAGTCGAAAAATTAAGTATGGTACTAATTGTAATATATAGACCCCCCCCGGACACACGAACTTCAGAATTCTCAAATTTCATTACAAAGGCCAGAAACTGGGTAAAAGGTCTACACTCTCCAATCCCAAATTTTTTTCTCTGTGGTGATTTTACTTTTCCATTTATGAAATATAAAAGGACAGGAAAAAATATATGTATACACTAAGACAAGGGGGGCACATGGGAAGACCAGGAGCATGCAAAAATGCTGCTAGCTCCAGCCAATGAATTTAGGTTAACAAGAAATAACAGAAAATACAAGAAAAACAACTGCTAAATTTGGTATTCACCAACAACAGCAACCTAACTGATAGCATAGAAATATCCCCAACTATAATCTCTGATCACAACATTATTGAAATAACAAATAATATAAAAGGAACAGGAAAGGAAAGAACACGCACAATAGAAACAAGCAAATTCGAAATTTTTAATTTTCACTCCAAAGGTATAAACTAGGAAGGTGTTGCATGGAAGCCATAAACTGGGAAGGTGTTGCATGGAAGCAATAGACTGGAAAACCATCTTTAATGCCAAGACAACGGAAGAAATGTTAATTACCTTAGAGGAGAAGACGCTGGAAATTGTGGAAAAACATATTCCGAAAATGCAACAAAGAGGAAAGAGAAACAAGTTCGAGAGACAAAAGAGGTCAATGTTCCGCAAGAGAAAAAGAGCGACTGTAAAATTAAGAAACTGCAAAGACAACAACATCAGAAAAATAGTAAACGAGAAACTGCAGGGTATAGATTGTGTGATACAAGACCTAATTGAGAAGCATACAGAGAAAGAAACTATAGAAATTATACCGAAATAGAAATTATAGAAGTAGTTTGAGTTAACCTTTATCACTATATATTATATAGTGATAAAGGTTAACTCAAAATACTTCCATAATTTGGCAAAAAGGAAGTGGAAAAATCACGCGACCATCGGACCTTTGAAAAATGAAGACAATGCTCTAGCTCAGCGCTGTTCAACTTGCTTGCGGCCCGCGGAATGGACTTTTGCCAAATTTTATTTCTGAATTTTCTTCCCTATTTTGTCATTTCTAGTAGGGAGAACAACATTCAGCGGGTTCCTAAGTCGTATTAACCAACAGTGTATGATTGTAGGCAACATCTTTGCCGCGCTTTATAGAAGTTGGACAGCACTGCTCTAGCTGATGCTCTAACAAAGATGTCAGAAATATTAAGAGCTCAGTATGAATCATCTTTCAGTATCTCCTAAACTGATAAACTGATATGCAATAGAAACGCGTTCTTTGAAGAAGAACCACAAGGAAAAAATATAAGGGACTTCGACTTCACTTAAAAATTAATGGAGGAAGTAGCCCTTAATCTTACTCTGAACCCTATAATCCCCAAAACAACAGTGGAAAGTAGAAAAAGAAGCATGTGTCGTGTTCCCAAATTAAAGGCTAGACAGGGAACATCCTCAACCCTGAAGGAAAATAGTTTTGTTGTGAGAGGACCAAGACTAACCAGCTGCCCAAGGAACACGAGTGGTGTTATGGTGGATATCTTCAAAAGAAGATTAGACGTCTGGCTCAGAACAATCCCAGATGAGTCTGGCGTACCTGGCCATGTGAGATGGAAAGCGCAAGAAACCAACTCTTTACTTCACCAGGCTAACTCGACAGGAGGGCGACTTTAAGTCGTGATATTTTAGTTAAACCTAACTGAAAATTATTGAATGCCCGGTTAGGTCAACTGTGCGGCTGTGACGATTGGTTAGGTTAAGTCGTGATATTTTCGTTAAAACTAACGAAAATATCACGATTTAACCTTAAATGAAGTCCCTGAACATTTTCGGGATTTTATGAAATCCCTAGTTACACAGATTCCCTGTAATATATATATATATATATATATATATATATATATATATATATATATATACACACACTATATATATATATATATAATATATATATATATATACAGTGTACATATATAGTATATATAGTAGAATTGCAATGTTGATGAAATGAGTGCCAGTGCCATCCACCCCACCTCCCTTGTTGCAAGGTACCACACCCACCCCAAAGGGTGCCAAAAAGGGGGTAATCCCCCAGCTGCCACAAGCTGGGGGAATCCACCTAACCTAAGGGAGAGAGGAGAGAAAGCAGGAGGAGAGAAGAGACTTTGGGGGAGAAGTTGGATGTCCTCACCCCCCAAATGAGTATACCTAACCTAAGAGAGAGAGGAGAGAGAAGTGCACATCCTTCGCCTGAGAGACCCAGACGTATAATAAAGCTCTTGGCTTCAGCACCTGGCTTAGAAGTGTAATTCAGCCAGTTGGCTTAATCAGCCATTTGGCTTAGAAGGCTTAACCTGGCTTAGGAGGCGTGAATGGCTTGTTTATGTATATATTAATAACCTTCGAGCGAATTAAAAGCGCATACACACGCACATACACCCTCAACTATATATACGCTCACAGCTCCCCTATTATTGCACACACATACACACATAACGTATATAAACAGATGCATGTAAAGTCCCAATAGAAAAATATATACGAGCATGCCAAATAACTACCAGACAAAAAGAATACCTCCTCACAACCATCACCACAACCACCAATCGTCTAAGTATAGACTTTTCGGAGCTCATCCCATCAACACCACGTAGCTGAGATGAGGGCTACAACCAATCGTCTAGACCAGTGGTGCACAAACGTTTTTGATGTGAGGGCCAAACCAACCATCTGTTTTATATGTAGGGGCCAGATATATAGATTGGGTCATAAATTGGGTCACTTTTATATTCTAACTTTTTCATTGAATTGAAAAGACCCGTGGGGCCACTGAAAGGACCCGTGGTGGCCACATTTGGCCCGCGGGCCTGGGTTTGTGCATCACTGGTCTAGACCATAAGACCTCTCAGCAGTAACACAGTATTACACGGCCGCCGTACCTACGGAATTACTTACCAACACCAGACCAAAACCCCCTCCTTGCCCACGGCTTTTACTTATCAGCTCCTGATAGACCGACAAGGTCTCTAAATACGAACCAATTAATGGACAAAGCTACTAAGCATAAACAAATACGTTTATAGGGCCAGTGGTACACCGACAAGGTCTCAAAAACAGGGCAACGCTACTATTGAACTTTTCATTTGAACTATTGAACTTTTCAAGGCCAATTTGACGTTTGGTGGATGATCTTTTAAACAAAAAATCGAATATGATAAACTAAGTTTAATACAAAAACAAATTTTCACCATAATATATAAATTTATCCTTAAACTATAACATAAAAAGCATTAATATGTGATTTTTAAAACAAAATAAAAATTAAATTAGGGGTAACTATTTCATTTCTCGTCTTTCACCCAAGAAGATTTATTGTGTTTCTGGCTTAATAAATGCAAATTTATCTTTAAGGCACAAATATATCTTTAAACTTTATTACAAAAAATTATTAATATAACTTTATATTAAAAATAGATTGTATTTCGGGGTAACTTATTCATTTTTCCTCTTTTACCCAATTATTTTGTTTCTGGAATATTAAATACAAATTTATCTTTAAGACACAATTATATCCTTAAACTATAACATAAAAACATTAATATAATTAAAAAAAAGAAATTAAATTAGGGGTAAGTATTTAATTTTTCGCATTTTAACCCATCATGTTTTAAGATTAGATGCCAAATTGCGCTATGCATTGAGTAATTCTGTTATTTGCACAATTTGTCGAAGAATAATTCGAACTAATGCAGTACCAGACTTAATTCATTATTTATTTTACATTAAATGCTCCCAAACTTTAAAATTCAACATTTTAAACGGAATTAAAACAATTCTAATACTTCGAATATTCTAAATTATTATAGATTTAGTATGGCACACCCAATAAATATGGCATGTATCACAAAAGTTGCGAAAAACCTCCAGTACCCACTTACAAATCAATTTAAGCATAGAGAATAAACAGCGTTCCATAAGGGTGGGTTGTTTTTCAAGAATCGAACATAGATCATCTCCTCTGTGGACTTCAATAAATTACATTTCAGAAGGCATCGAATTAACGCAGTACCAGACTTAATTCACTATTTATTTTACATTAAATTCTCCCAAACTCTAAAATTCAGCCTCTGTAATTAAAATTTTTTTCTCTCCCTACCTGTATTGAAGGATAACAGATAAATTTTGACTCTGTCGTCACTAATACATTTTGGAGAGAGAATTTACGCTTAAAATTTTTTAAATTACTTGCTGCTAAATTTGCCTTCTTATGATACCTTTGAAAACAATTGAAAAAAATATGAGGAATGAATAAGTCAAATTTGGTAAAGACACGCCCCCAGAATTCACGGCTCGTCCAATTACAACCCAACGGGCGGGATATGAGAACGAATCCATGCATGCTCTCTGGTTGGTGGAAAACTTCGTACACACGTTGCAGCCGCACCCAAATTCAATCGGGATCGAACTTTTCGCAGCAGCCGACGGAGGAAATCTTCTTTCGACACAAGCCGTGGAAGAATTTAATGACGTTGAGCAGAGTGAACGAAGCACATTTGAAATGTAGGTAAAAAAATTTATGTAATTGCAAACTATCTTCTGTAGCGTGTAGTAAACATTTTTCAAATGTCCCGGCGTAGTGTATTGGTTTTTAATAAAGAGAAGATAATAACGTCTAATAAGAATTAAATGTTTTCTTTATAAGAATTTAATAATGTTTGTTTAATAAAGAAGAAATGATAATGGTTTGTTTGAAATTAAGCATATAAAGTGCTAGTTGGCAACACCTCTAAATGGGTCTAGAGAAAGAGTGAAATGCCCAAGGCAGTTGTCGGACGAACGTTGGCCCAATAAGGTGCTTTCCGTATTTAGTATGGATTGTTTATTTAAAATATAAATTGTCTCTCTCTCCCCGATTCAATGCTAACGCTAATTCCGCCCTCGCATTACCCCGTTTGTCTAAATTGTTTCGGTATAAATAAAAAGTCAGTAAATAGTGATAATTGTGTGTAATTAATCTCCGGTCCCTTTGCTTTGCTGTGTTTGAAAGTAAATGGCGCTCACCGTCCACGTCTACCCACGTGTTTATAAAGTACAGAGAAGCGAGTGTAAAGAAGAAAGAGCAACGATAAAAAGAAATTAAATAAAGAAAAATACAGATAATAAATTGAAAATAAGAAGGAAAGAGTTTTGTTCACTAAACCGGGTTCAATACCCAACAGGCGATGCGTAGTATCCCCAGCTAGGATAAAAATATTTCCGGCTCTGTAAATTATTGTGCTCTATTAAGTATTTAGAGAACGAATTTTCAAATTATTTTGTTTATCAAATACAGTAATTACGTATTAATTTAAAAAAATTATAGAAAGTTCTACAGGTAGACTTTTAGAATTAGTAACTGCATCGCTCTTCCATATTTGATTCGTACCAAGAATGAATTACTGCAAACTTCAAAGGTAGGGATTTCCACTGGTTCTGGGTTCGAGAACCGGTGATAGTAGGCGATGCGTAGCATCCCCAGCTAGTCGCCCTTCCACACAATTGGCATAAATTAGGCAGTTTTTAGTGTATGCGTTAAGATTTATTGCATAATCTTTACTAATTTGTGAAATATGATTTAAACTGACTGCCGTTCTCGTATATATATATATATATATATATATATATATATATATATATCGCATAATTCAGAGCTTAATCAAGAATCCTTGCAAGTGTTAATTAATTTATAAAAAGCCATAATAAACGCATTTTGAGGTGTAAAACTAATCGTTCGGGTTTGGGACCCGGTGTCGGCAGACGATGCGTAGCATACCCAGTTAATCTTCCTTTTGAGACCGGTTAGGCTAGTTTCATGCTGTTTATTATTTCATCCATGTACCCTGTTCGTCAATTTCTCTTATTGTAACTCCTTGTAGCTCATTGTAACTCTCTCTTCCTATATATATATATATATATATATGTTTATGGAAGTATATGTTAATGACCCGATTAGAGTAGGATTTTAGAATTACTCAAGTTGTTATTTATTATATATATATATATATATATATATATATATATATATGCTCTTCTGTGTGTATTTTTGATGAAAAACAAAAAGATTTTAATTAAAAAAGATTCAGAAAAATGTATGAACAAAGCAATTTAAAAGTTTCTGCTTACATCCGTATCCTTTTTTCTTTAAGGTCCGATGAGGAGCTAAATCGTGTTATAGAATCTTTTCGTGATAGTTTTGAAGAAGCAAGTCATGGATAGTGACGTGAATATGGAGGTAGAAATTTTACTGCACACTCAACCTAGCGATTGTCGTATCATCGACGAAGTGATGTGTTTTTTCTTTTTCATTTATTTCGGGTAAGAACAAGACGCAGTGTATTTCCAGCAATTTATTAAATGGTAGAAAAATAAGGAATGTTTTATAAAATAGTAAAATTTTTTGTATTCAACTTAAATTAGTTATAGAATTAGCAGCCATTTCATTTTAAATAAGCTACATAGTACATAAACTAACATTGTTGGAGACACTTTATATTTTACACAATATTTTGCAGTTATTTATTTTATATATACGAGCAAAACATCTTGCAAAACATCAAGTGCGTACAAACGGGAACCAGTTTTTATCTCTCTGCATACCATTTCATCGTTTCGTGCAGTCAAAATCGAATAATTTAAAAAAAATTATAAATTCCTTTCCACGTGCCATATGCAAAAGAAATGAAAGGCAGTACATACCACATACTTTGCTAAAATGCCCATGGAGTCTGTAAGGATTCCAGACAATTTGGGAAATGTGCAACTGTTCGAGAAATTTTATAATAACAGGGTCATTCCAGGGATGAGTTCCCATTGAGTTAAAATAGTACATTCGGTTCTTATTTTTAAAATAAACGGCGATTCAATGAAGCCCTTCTCCGCCGCTAACATCCGTATTTAGAATAAGTGCGCCGCAGTGTATCGTGGCTGGAATCTCCAGCGTTTCGTCCTTCGCAAACACACCGATAAATTTGGAGCGTGTGATTCGGTCACTATTCATTACTCTCTGAAGTGTATTCGCATCCATTTTTAAAAGTCTGTGACAACACCCCTAAATATGTCAATTTCTACTAGGGCCTGTGACTCAAGACACAATAGCACACTAATAGGGGCGTCTAACGGCTTGGCGAATTCCAATTTGATTGAAATGTTTCCACTTTACATTGGACTTACGTGCATGTTTACACTACCAGATAAGTCAGGTGTAATGTCAAACGGATAAAGTTAAATTGATCGCTGAATTCTTTTTGCGTTACACCAATCCCTAATTCATCCCAGGCACCGTCAATATGGGCAAGATTACTATATGTGTCGAGCAATGAGGGAATATAGCATCTGATGAATAATTCGTTTCCATTGTTCCTCCCATTGCTATGCCATTGACATATGGGATTATATTTTTAAGGCCGAAATTCTCGAAATTAAAGGCGTTCTTTTTATATTTTCAGTTCACAGAAACGTGTTCCTGCATTCCAATTAATAACCGTTTAGGTAGTGAACCGAAGGCCACGTTTTCTCTCTGCTTTGATGGAAGCCCTGCTGGCACCGTGTATAATTTGATCTGTACTCTGTTAATTGAGTATTTTAATGTGGCATGTAGTAAATTTTTTTCAATTTCTCTTTATTTTGGCGAACTTAATTTCACACGGCGTACGCGAAGGTATTGTTTCATTAACATGAATCACCACGTGCTTTGCGCTCTCTTCTTGGTCTGTCCCCAGATTTAAACAGATCTCAGGATTCGTACCAGTGAGCTTTATTTTCATGTCGACTCCATTCACAAGCCACTTCTCCTGGAATGTGAAGTCTGTGTGCAGACGACCATAGCTTTCATATATCTTCTTTTTAGAATTTTTAAATTTGTCCTTTATACTGCCTACGTCTTTAGCTTGATAATAACCTTCAGCAGTTAAAAAGGTATCCTTCGCTTCTTTCGTAAAGTTGAGGACATTTTTCAGATAGGCACGTAGATGATAGTACCCCGTTCCTGCCGAAATGTTGACCTGGTTTAAATATACCTCACACTGACTGAATACGGAGTGCAGAAAGTTTGTTTCGTGGTATACAACATATTTGTCATCGCAGTCCGTTCCATCAGAATGGGCTATACGCAGTTTAACATACACGTTCACACAGCTTGGATAAAAAAAGTAAGGGCCTTAGCTGGGTATCACAAACTCTTTAGGCGCACTCGGGGAACTAATTGTGTTTAACGGGTTAATTGTAATAAAGTCACTGTGCTCGATAGAAACTTGAGTTGGGGGCATGCCAAAGAGGGACAGCTCCGATTTACAACATTGTTTACAACATTGGATGAAGCGTGCCATGACAAGTCAGAAATACTGTAGTGCCATTTCTCTCGACAAGTAGTAAACAGCCTATGATTCGTGAGAGCAATGTCCTTAGCTTATGTCAGTTAAAAAATGATCAACCATAGGTTTCATTCGCTTAGAACACTCCTTTTTTGATCTCCTTTTACGTTTAACGCCACGTGCTGGTAACCCCGTCTTCTTCTGGACAGTCTTCTTCCCACCACCGTGCATTTTTCTCTTTGCATCTTTGACGATTTCGTCCCGTGTACGTTTTAAGTGCCTTTTTAGAACTTCTTTAGTCTTAGCCCCAGCCATTTTGTCTTCTACCGTGTTAAGACCTGATTGTAACGATTTCCTCCCGAGATATCTGGCACCCCTCGTCAAGAAGGGAACAGCCGTACGCAGTATGGTTGAAAAAATGGATCCAATACCACTCCCACGCTGATATCTCACCACTCGATCGACTGTGAAAGACCTTCGAGCCATTATAGCACAGAGCGAGGAAAGTGCAGCTTCACTGTTAAGCTCCGGTCGCCGAATGGGAAACTTTTTCCCTCAATCGTTCTTATATATATTGAGATATTGGTTAATTGATTAATTGCGACATTCACATAATGGGGCTTGTCATATGTAATGCTCAAGCTCCTCCCTCTATGACTGGGGATGTGTGCAAAGCAGAGCAGACGCGACTGGGTATCCCCAACAATCTGGTACTCCACGATGTTGCTGTAAATATAGCACATATATGGGGATGGATAGCCATCACCCAATTTCTCCAATTTCAACTGATACGTTAAGCTGGACAAGTCATGCTGTGCCTCGTAAAAGGTGTCTCTTTGGAGCGCTGCTCCATATCGCCCCTAGGTTATAATTTGGAACAGTCCTTTGTCTTTAATATTTCTGTTAGCCTGTGAGTTTAGGGTCAGAGCATGTGCAGGGGTTTCTTTGTTTACGATTTCGTATACTAAATCAGCCGTAAGGTTTGAGCTTTTTAAACTTCCGTTTAAGTCTCTCATAATATCCTCGGCCACACCATAACGACCTGGGCCTAGTGTTACTACTGTAGTGTAATACAGTGCATCCGCACTCCGGGTGGCACGAATGGTTTCAACCCTAGTTACCCCTGCCTTTTCACACTAATCACGATCTCTAAGAACCGTAAAAACGGGTTCTATATAATCAATACTTAAGAAGCTGGTGGATATCTGACTTTCGCATATACCAACCGCATACGAATCACGGTCCAGTTCAATAGGTCCATGGAGTTCTGTCACAAAGTTAGCCAGGGTGTTGCCAGGGTGTACAGACAAAGAGGAGGAGGACGGGAGTGTGACATAGAAGTGGTTAGGCGCCATGTTGCATACTAATTAAACTTCATTATTGCAGCAGCTTTTATTTAGGTGTTGAAGCTTTCTAGGTACCCTAGGCACTTCACAAGGTACATTTTTCTCTTTCGTGAACCTTTGCTGCCTAAAGTGTTTTAAATTTTAAACTCTTTTTTCCTAAATTAAATGTCACTTTCTGCAACTCCTCGTGGTAAAAGCCCCCTGCAATTCCTTCCCCAATCAAATCTTCAATGTAATACAGCATTATCTCGCCTTTAGGTCTCTAGCCCTAGCTTTAAAAATCTCACGTGTCCATCCTTACTCAAATCCCTTCGCGAATTTATTTCCAAACGCGATAGCCTTACATAATCATTGATTTTGAAACGAGCAGAATGTGGCGGTGCTCTAAGAATATCTCTTCTCACCTCACGCTCTGTGTGCGTACCTCTTTCTAAAATTTCGTTAAGTGTTGTCTCAATCGCCCGGTGGTGTGATCGGTTGTATGATGAGGCCAGCGACTCCAGAATGTCTATATATCTATATGTGTTTTATGTGTAAATTAGCGATGCATACGTTCCTTTATGGTACGTTGAACTCTTTCAGCTAAAGAAGCCTTATGTATAGAATTGCTGGTGTAGTAACTGATATTAAACACTGCCAGCATGTTCTGAAAAGCTCGACCAATAAATTCTTTCCCCATTTCCATATAAAAATTGCTGGGAATCCTGTTTTCCTTCAACATCAGCGTTTTGGTAGCTTTAGCAACTGTTTCAGGCGATTTATTTTTCAGGGGAATTAACCACAGATAGCTAGAGAATACATCTATTATGAATAGGATGTAGCAGTAGCCTCCATTATACAATGAATATCTTTGCTTGTCTTTTAAATCCGCTTGCCAAATAGAGTCAATCGATGCAGCTGTTGTCTTGGCTGTTTTAAACCATTTTCTCACCGGCTTATGAAGTGTATAAGCATCCTGCTCCCGCAAAAACCTCTCAACACCTTTTTTCCTTACTTCCTCATTATAAACACCGCTGTACAGTCTATCAATGTCTCCGTAGGAGGCTGGGCTAGAAATGTCATGGGTTGCCCGTTGTTGTTGATTGGTCTCTTTCTCCTCTTCAGAGATGCTATCTTTTGGGGGGACGGTGTGCTCAGTTGTGGCACATGCGAGGCTGGTTCCAAGTCTTTTAACCTGTTCAGATTTCCTATCAATGTTTCGGGGACATTTATTTATTGTAGTCTTGCTTTAATATGCTTCCATCCTGATTATGAGGCCCTATCTCACTTTCTCACCAGATCGTGGACGATGTTCCACTGTATGATGGGGTCCTCACTCAATAAATTATAAAGACTTAAGCCTTTATTCCTCAATGTATGTAGGAGACTGCTTTTTAATACGTGTTCGATATGTTGTGGGGCTCACCGTTATTCTTTGGTTGGTCATCTCTAACGTCGGGCCCAGGTTCTTTGTCGCCATGCTCATCGATATCTGCGCTGGACCTAATAACCACGAGGACCTCTATCGGTTTCTTATCATTTTCGTACTCATGAAGAAATTTCTGCAGAGCTTCTTGGTATAAGAATCTTTTCTCATCAGGTGACTTTTCACTGTTTTAATAGGTCTAACAATTCGCTTTCCATTCTTTTAAGCCTGCTTTTACGGGGTTTTATAACCGTGTCTGGTCTCCTTGAACTTTGCAGTGAAACATACACTTCGTGTGGAATCACAACTACTTTCTTTATTATGTTAATCTAGTCAGTAAAGGTCCCAAAACTGAAAATAAGATGGGGAGGAATGATCCCCCTCTTTGTACAATAATTCGCTTTTTGTGTCCTACAGTTTGACTTTTAAGAGCGAGTATGCGTATTATGTTCTTGTAAGGACGTACGTAGGCGAACCTTCTAAGGGGGTTTCATTGGTACATTACATTTTATAACATTAAGACAGATTTCACAGATGCATTTTAAAACGTCCGAATCGATATTTTTAACAAACATCTGTTGCAATAACCGGGGCAGTGATAGATTTTTATTAATTCATTGTATTTGTTTAGCCTCTTTGTCATTCTGAAATATACACCGTTTCAGGCTCGTTTGGGAATATATTCATTCTTAGAAGCACTCTAAACGTGTTTCGCGGGTGAAGGTCACAAAGCGTAATGTAATCCGTAACTTTGACTTGTGGCTTCTTTATAAACTTCCGAAAACTCTTTACGCTGATTCGGGTACATTTGTTTGGCTAATAACCCAGTTTGTGACATATCTCTACGTTGTGCGAATAAGACTAGACATTGTGTACTTAACGACACATCGTGCATGTATCTATTTTTGAAAAATAGATTCTGATTGATGAAGAACACGCTTATGTTAAGATGGCGGGAGAACACTGTAAATGTCTCGGCAAACGCTTTATCCATTTCTAACATGAGATCATCGATTACAATGACTGTATCTTCATTCCCTTTAACGAATTAACGTCATATATGCCTTTGTGGAAGAAAATATCATCTTGGTACTCGTTGAACACTGACTGGTGCGTCGAATAGCTCCATATGACTTTATGCACAAATTTTGAGAACATCTCCCCCTTATCTTTAATGATTTTAAGCATAAACACAGTTTTACCACATCCTGTAGAGCCAGATATAATACATGTGGACAGGCTTATGAACCTGAATTTTTTTACAGAATCCATGTCTAACACGTCACACTCCTAAGTGGATCATTTACAAAATATAATAAAAATTTATGTGATGTTCCTTATATTCTACAGTCTTGTTTTTGCTCTTCCACAGAACCGTGAATGACGACGAAGTACAGCATCATGTGCCCATCATCGATATTACAGACGACCCTGATGACAGTGTAGCTGTGGTTACAGATTCCATCCCCGCTGACGAGCCCACACCAGTGACACCTGTAACACCACCACGCGACAATTCAAAGCGGAGGCATGATGAAGAGCCTTCCACGTCAGGTATAAAACGTGTCAGGAGTGCACTGGTTGTTAAACCCCCCCCCAGTAATAGAGCCCCAGCCCTCTAAGTCTTACGACACAACCCCCACACTAGCTCCTTCCTCAAATAAAAATAAGTTCCTTTATTCCTGTTGAATTCCTGTCACATCCTCCACAGCAGCAGCAGCTTCTCGTGCTGCAGAGGATGGTATAACATTCGAACTGGTGCGCACCGCCACCCCCACCCTAGCCCTGACTATAAATCGACATATAGTCAGGGTTTACCGTGGTTCCATGTATGACGATGGTGTTGAACACGGACTGCAACGCGTACTTCAACATATTGTGGAGTTTGCCCTTCAGAACCGCGACGAACGTGAAGTCACGACGAGGCTGTACTTCGGGTTCGGGTCAGATGACTGGGATGTAGATGAATTTTGGGTAGTAATACCATTCAGGCGTTTGGCTGCTGTAGATATAGAATATATATTGAGCCGCATAATGCAGGCTTCTCAAAGTAGTACAGCTTCAATATGGGCAACTTCACGGTATATATTGACCGTGTATTCCGTGATGCGGGTCATAGTGCCACACCTTATACGCTTAACTTCAATTCGCGGGATATTTACAGAAAGCATATAAACACCGAGCGTGGTTGCGGCTTTATAGCAGTAGTCTTAGCCCGTAATTATGTTTACTGTACTAAATACCTGGGTCAAAAAAATTTGGCTGCCTACGGTTGTACAGCGCGCCCGTAAACTGGCTTCAGATTGCAAGTTTGAGTTTGAGTGTAATATGGGTCCTGAAGAGCTGAGAAGGGTCGAGCAGGAAATGAATGCTCGAATAGTTGTATTTGGAATGGATGATCGTCGTAGGACTGTGTATGTTTTTAAAAGCTGTGTGAGAGATCGTACAAGACCCCAACTCATTTTAGGGCTGTCAGGGTCAGCGTATCTCCCCTTCCGTAATATAAGGGGCCTTTACTCGAGTTATGATAAAAGTCGAAAATATGGAAAGCATCATGATTTGTGTAAGGGATGTCTCGAGTTTGCGGATGATATAGTGAAACATTGTAAGGAATACCATAGGGTATGTGAGCAGTGTAAAAGCCCCAAATGTGAAAGTCGTGTAGTTGAAGCTGAGAAGAGGGATTGTAATGTGTGTAGGCGTACATTTTTCAATAATAAATGCTCTGAGCTCCATCAGTCAATTGGCACTTGCAGGAAAATGAGAATCTGTGAATGTGGTATGTTCCATATGATGGATAATTGGGTGAAATTCACGCATAAATGTGATGAAATCCACTGTTCTACATGCCATGAGAAATATAAGGCGGATGGTGTAAAGCCTGTATGTTATGAGAAATGCTAAGCCTAAAAGCAGACCTTGTATAACTGTACTACGATATATGATAGAAACATATACGGTTGCTGAAACCAGAGGTTATCCCACATCTACTTGTAAGCCAGACTATCTGCGAAGAGTGCATGGAGGCTGAGTGTGATGAGTGTCACAAATGTGGTAAACGGAGGAACGTTTTTAAAACGGTCGCCCACGATAACCCCGTGAAACTCTGTATCCTATAATGTCAAATCAGCGGACAAGTTAAAAAAAATGACTATATTCTTGCCCATAACCGGGCAAAATTTGACACACAATTCCTTTATAAGGAACTGCTTGAACACGAGTCAGCGGAGATATTTACAGACGACCCCTTGAAAAGAGGAAACAAACTTATACAGATGCAAATAAGAGGTAATGTTCAGTTTAAAGAGACTTTATTATTCACGCCTTGTGAACTAGCCAAGCTACCTAAGGTGATGGGCGTAGCCGCCTAAGTTTCAAAAGGGTGTTTCCCTTACATTTTCCTTACGAGCGACATTTTAAATTACGTAGGACTACCTTTCCCCAAACATTACTTTAACTATGACAACATCTGTGATAGTGAGCGTGAAGATTTTGACCGCTACTAAAACAGTTTTAATTAATGAAGATATTCCTTACAATATAGCTGAGGAATGTGAGCGTTATTGCGTGAATGATGTGAGCGTGCTTAGAGTATGCTTCCAGGCCTTTAGAAGGATGTAAATGGATCGGTTCAACTGCAACCTGCTGTAAGTCGCAACCACGATCGCCTCATTGTGCTTTATTGTGTTCAAGAACAATTTCATGCCTAAAGACACATTAGCCGTCTTTCACAGAAATAACCCTCGCAATTATGGGCATAAGGCTATTTCTGGCTCATACACCTACAGCAGCAAACTGGTATATACATAAAACAATAAAACATGCCCACAACACGGGGGAAGTCCCCATTAAGGTCAATGGTCGTGTTTTTTTGGGTTGATAGCCTAAGCGAAGACCGGGTCACTGGTAAGAAGACTATGTACTCCTTTAACAGTTGCTGGTGGCATGGATGCCCACGTCCTGAGTGTGGAATCATAGGAGATATCCATGGTAGATCTCCTGCCGAGAGTCTTGCATGGACCCGCACCCTCGATCAGCTTATAGGCTCCCAGTTCACTCACAAGATCTTGTGGGAGCATGAGTATGATGCACGGATGGAAACAGATGGGCAGTACCGCGAAGAAATAAACACCATGAAGCGCTCAATGGTGTTGGACTCTCTCAAATGCGGTGATAGCTTGTTCGGAGGGCGTACAAACCCACTCAAGCTTTACTTTTCGTCTACGGAGGGTGTGAAACTCCATTACTTCGATTTCTGTTCTTTATATCCGTACGTGATGAAGAACAATCCATACCCCGGAGGAGCACCTGAAAAACTGGTGGGTCCAGCCCTGCCCACCATTGAACAGTTCTCGACAAATTTGAGCAAGAACTATTTCGGTCTTTCTTTCATAGACGTGCTCCCCCCTCGCGATTTATGGATGCCGATCTTACCCGTCGTTATAGATCACCAGCTCATGTTTCCCCTGTGCGTGAAGTGCGCAGAGGAGAACAATGGGTCCTGTAATCACACACCCAACCAGCGGAAGATCAGAGGTGTATATACAAGCACTGAGCTGGGCCTAGCCGTTCTCCATGGTTACAGAATATTGAAGATGTATCAGGTGTGGAGGTTTCAGAAGCTACCCAACCTTTTCACGCCATATATAAACACTTTTTTGAAGGATAATGTAGCAGCAGCAGAGTATCCGCGAGGAGTTGAGACCGAAACTGATAAATTAGCATATATTCAGCGATCCCAAATTGTAAAGAATCCGGGCAAGCTCTTTAGTGTAAAATTGTGCCTAAATAGTCTTTGGGGAAAATTTGCACAGAATACAGGGAAGGGGAACGTTCATCTAGTCCAAAGTTATAACGAGGTGTGGGATTATGCCAACGCCCCCGATAAAGAGGTCATGGAGATCGTGAATGTAGGTAATACGTACATAATAAAGTACAACATTAACAAATTGGGTACAGACACATCACATGTCACAAATATACCTATAGCCATCTTCACAACCGTATACGCACGCATCAAGGTATGGAGTCTACTGCATTCCCTTGGGCGGCGGGTCCTGTACGCAGACACAGATAGTGTAGTATTGACAGAGAGGGAGGGTGAATACATGCCGCCTATTGGGGACTTCCTCGAAGAGTTGACTGACGAGATCAAGGATGAGTATAGTGATAGTGCATACGCTGACTCCTTTTTATCAACAGGTCCAAAAACTTATGGGTTACGGGTGAGGGTGGGGGAAGAGATTAAATATACCGTGAAGGCGAATGGCATCACGCTTAACCAGGCGAACCGACGGGTCGTTAACTTTGATTCGTTGAAAAAGCTAGTGTGCTTAGAAGATGAGGGTGACCAGCCACCCCAACTGACTGTAGGGACCCACAATTTTCGGGCACAGAAACGGGGGGGATGGCGTGAAGGAACTTAGGGGCACGAAGGTGTGTCGTAACACCTATAGGAAACGTTACCAGGTGCCTGGCACCTACGATACCGTACCCTTTGGGTACCATAGTTCTTGAATGTTTTGCCATATATATATATATATATATATATATATATATATATACCTACTTACCTGTTAACGATGTTTATTTAATTTATTACGTATATTTGAATATGTTTATTAAGTAAATCATGTTTCAATTGGGTTTAATTTTCTTCTGTGTGTGTGTGTGTGTGTTGTGTGCAGGAAAAGTCCTAAACTCCGCCCACTGTAAGATCAATCAAAGGGTCACGTGACGCCTGCTACTACCTGAGCACATCCCTACCCCTGCGTGCTGAGTTGACCACTGCAAGCCATGGGCCTCAGACGTGTATTTGAAGAATTCTCATGTAGCCGAAAAATAGTAATGGCTACCTTTGATATTGCGTGCTCGAAGTTTATGAAGTGGTATTCGGTAAAGTCGGAAGATGTGGTGAAAACTAAAAGACTCCCTAGCCCTCCCTTCTTTGAGACTTTTAAGGCTACATTGAACTGTGCGAAGCTTGAGGAGCAGGAGGTTCAAATACTCTATGAATATTCTGGCGAGAACATTGCCGGATTTCAAGGCACAAACGATGTAATGGACTACGTTGTAGGACTAAAGTGTATAAAAGCATACATATACCGTGAAGTGGAAGAAACAACACGTGCAGAAGAGAAGCAACCGGTATGGGTAGCGAATCTTGTTGATGAGTGGTGTAACAAGCGGTATTATGTCATGCTGCATCATACCCGCATGCGTACCCTGCGGCTGAGAATGTAAATCTTGTCATCATGGACAGTCTGAAATGCTTTTACCACTACATTCATATATATCATGACGAAGTTGGTAGTGAGGTTGTGGCTAAAGGCCTGTGTGAGTTTTTAATAGAATTTAGAGATAGTATCGACTGCTAAACAAAAAGGGTAAATACGGAGACATGTTTCTCTCAAATAGTGCGCCGGAGTGTTAATAAAGTGTGTAGTTCGAGAAAATACTCCTGAACGAAGATGATTGGTGCGCATTCTGGGGAGTGATAAAACATTAAAGCCGATATTGCTCCATGTATCGGAAAAATTCTGATTGTCCAGTATAATGGGGCACAAGTATTCACATGATTATTTCATGCTGGAACAAACTCGTACACGAAACATTAGCGCTTGGTATGACTCACCAGTGTGACTCGTTCCTCCACACCTGTCTCCGTGCCAAACCGCGCACCGGCTATTCATAGTTATCTCAGAGCTTGACCCGACTGAACGTGAACTCCTCACAATAGAAAACGATGGAGCTTCCGTTGAGCAGCATTCTCAATGCCGTATACGATGTGTCCGTGACGAAGTCGTTGCGTGTGTTCAGGCGCAAAACCGGCGCCGTTAACTATGTACGTGAAACGACTTGTAGACAAACAAACTCTGGTAAAAGGAATGTTATTTATTTAAGTGTTGACGAGATGAATAGAGTCTTCGTGATAGTTGAGAAGTGGGGCGAGGATCGTTATAAAATACTTGCAGGTGTAGGCACAAGAAGAGAACAGATTAGTGATGCCCCCTCATATGCCATTATTTGTACGTTATGTACAAATGCATTGATATACGACTGATGTGGAAGAATGCATCTGATAATAATGTTCTTGAACCCCACGCGAAACCGTTTCATCCTCAACAGAATGTTTGAAATCGTCAGTTTCCATAAGCTAAAGCCTATATTAGACGCACGCATTGTCGATATGCTTTATTTTGATACGGTTCTTGAATACGCATACACCGCTCTGCTCGATGGGTTTATCGAGTATAGGATTGAACAAGGCGAGAATGGTCTGGAACTGGATTCTTATTTAAAAGGTATAGACTCTTTGAAATATCATGAATTTTGGTACAAATGTCAGATTGTGCATAGTTTCCATGTTACAATACAGTTAAGATGTTGTATTAATGAGAGTGAATATGAAGTGAAACCCCCGTAGGTTTTTGTAATCATTTATTCACAGATCTCTACAGTGTGACCCCTCTTTGTTACAACCTAAAGGAAATGTTCAAAGTTGCCCCCTTCTGCCTCAATGCAGGCCTGTAAACGTCGTACCATTGAATGTCTGACGCGTTCCAGAAGAGAACATTTTGCCCGAGCATCAAGGGAATATCTGGACACTGTTTATCCCAACAGGTGGATAGGGCGTGGTGGCCCCGTTCCCTGGCCACCCAGCTCCCCAGATCTTAACCCTTTGGATTTCTACCTGTGAGGCTATTTAAAGACGTTGGTGTATGATACAGAGGTTCAAACAAGAGAGGAATTATGGCCACGTGTTCGTGACAGGTACGAGCAAATTAAACATAGTCCAGGCATTCTGGAACACGTCAGACATTCAATGGTACGACGTGTACAGGCCTGCATTGAGGCAGAAGGGGGCAACTTTGAACATTTCCTTTATGTCGAAACAAAGAGGGGTCACACTGTAGAGATCTGTGAATAAATTATTACAAAAACCTACGTGGGTTTCACTTCATATTCACTCTCATTAATACAACATCTTAAATGTTGTAACATGGAAACTATGCAGAATCTGACATTTTACCATAGAGACATTGTAGTTTAGAATTATCCAAGGATTTCACGCTCCAATTTAATGTACTCTTTGCTGAATCACCGTATATATAAGTGTGTATTTGCTCATACATATATTAAATGTTATAGATTTCTCCTGTATTAATATTATTATTTAAGAATGTATATATATCCTCCGCTTAATGTGTGTATTTTTGCTGTATATTATTTTTGAATGTATAGTTATTTTCTATATATTTCCTGAATTATTTCCCTTAACTCCTCTCAGTAAAGAGAATGATGTAGTTGTGCTTTATTATCCAATAAATGCTTTCCTGGGTGTATATATATATATATATATATATATATATATATATATATATATATATATAAATAAATAAACGATATTAAGGAATAGCTGGGTGATGGGAATATATATAAACAATACACATTCAATAAAAAAAAAAAAAATATATATATATATATATATATATATATATATATATATATGGTTATGTCGTCTAAGCCAACTGGCCACGTAAGGCAACTGGCGGATTTCTAAGCCATCTGTCGAGAATATCTCCATTAATTAAATAAATAGTGCAATCTGGCAACTCAAAAGTTATTAATATATATACACACATACATCTAAACCATCTATTTACGCCTTTCAAGCCAAATTAAGCCAACTGGCTGAATTACATTTCTAAGCCAGGTGCTGAAGCCGAGAGTTTTATTATGCGTCTGGGTCTCCCAGGCGAAGGATGCTCTCTTCTCTCTCTCTCTTAGGCTAGGTATACCCCTTTGGGGCGTGAGGACATCCCACATTCTCCCCCAAAGTCTCTTCTCTCCTCTGTCTCTTAGGTTAGGTGGATTCCCCCAGCTTTTGGCAACTTGGGGGATTACCCCCGCTTTGGGGGCACCATGGAGTGGGGTGAAACCTTGCAACAAGTGGGGGAAGGGGGTTGGCAGTGGCACTCATTTGATCAACATTGCAATTGCTCTGCACTCGTCTTGTTTGCGGTCATACTACTACATATATATAGATATATATCACAGTCAAAAGCCGAAATCAGTCATTACGCCTATTGACTGACTTCCAGTTTTGACTAATATATATATATATATATATATATATATATATATATATATATAGTGGCCTAGAAAGTAGGCTTACTATAATTTATGAATTAAAATTGAAACGAATGTTAGGGTCACAAATTTGTAGTGGTCTAGCTGGTGTTGGCTCACAATAATAAATAAATAAAAATGAGAAGCAATGTTTCGGGTCACCAGTCTGGGCATTCAGCCCAAACAAACAATATATAATAATAAGGTAGATAGAAATGACTATGGCTTTTTGTTCAATCAGGAAAATAAAATAATTATCTTTTCACAGTGATCAACAATTATTTATACGGTAATTGTGCTATATTACAATGACTGATTATTAGCAATAAGAAACGGTTTACGCAGTATAAGAGTTAAATGAATACAATAATGACAAGAACACTAATTTAGGTAATAAAATATACGGTATTGAACACACATTACTAAGTAATTAAGCCAATCATAACTGAAGTAATGAAAGTACGGTAATGGTACAGTAAACGGATTAGGCCTAAACTGCGTTCGTAATGGGAGAGTTAAAATGAACGGAATTAAGGACACTTTGAAGAATCTGCTCGATTAGGCAGATTTTGTAGACGTTTTATCGTTGAATACAAACAGTCTATCACGAGATAACAAAACACTGTAGGGCGAGTGCCGATGGCCTAGAAGAGGTTTACAGACCTGCGATTTTGACGAAGGTGACTCTGAAGACGGAAAAGCCTACCCGCGTAACTGCGTGACGAGATCTTGATGAAAGGACTCTTGCTACGCCGATTGAATTATAGTGAAGGATGAGTGAGGCTAGGGTCAGAAGGATAACACCAGTAGAAATCTTGCAGAAATGATGTTTGCTTCTGGCGGGATGAAATTATAGGTCGCCTCAAGGGATGATTTACTTCTGATGCTTGAATGAAGTTTTGAAGGACGGCGGGTCGCTCTCTGACGAAGGGTCGGGGAACGAGATGTGAAGAGGAAATGCGTGAAAAGGCAATGAGCAAAAAAGTGAGAACGATTTGAAGTGGACTCGCATTTATATTGGCCCGGGAAAACGCGTTGTTTTCGTGGCCATTTTTGGGAAACCAAATAAAATTTGTGTTTGTCTTTGTGGATGGTTCGTGCCCACGTGGGGTCTTATTGCTTTGTTTACAACTTCCAGCCATGAAAGAAACAGGCGAGGAAGAGGAATTTCGTTTGCCTCTACATATATATTCCCGAGGATGTCATTAGACGAAAGCGCTTGAGCACTATTTCGTATTTTCATTTTCCTACGTGGTTATTTTCATCATAAATATTATTCATGTGTTACTCTCGCGAAATAATTTCTATATATATATATAAATTTTATGACAGACCAACTTTTTATACTTCTCTTTCTTAGATTAGTTTTTAAGACCAAATTTAAGTCCAGAATTTCTGGTTGACATGTTAGTGTCTTGAAGAGTTCAAAACTTCTTCCTAATGTCTTTGCTGTTTGCATTTTCTTGAAAAACTTTGCGAAACACACACACACACACACACACACACGAAACTTGGATCCATGTCAAGTAAAGATGGTGTATTCAGGAGACTAATTTTCTTTATTTGTATTTTTCAAGGGGTAACTTTTATATATTTTAATATTTTTCCCAACCCTATTTTACGCTTGTTGATTCGCATTTATTGAAATAAATATTTATTAAATATAAAAAGTGGGGAGTGGAGTAACAAGCTTAACCTTCGTCAGAATGAACAATATGGGCGGAAGGAAACCTAAGTATTATTTATTAGATATTTACGTTGCAGAAAGGGGAATAAGCCACAGTTTACGTCATATTCAAGAGTGCGCTGATTGCATGAATTAACTGTGTAAGTTTGACCAGCAAGAAAGAGAATATAATATATATATATATATATATATATATATACAGTAGACGCCGGATTTAGTGTCCCCGGATATTGTGTCTCGCCGCTTATAGTGTCTCAAAACTAGGAAACAGTTACTTTTACATGGTAATTGCTATGGATAGACTGTCTCTGATTACGCTTATGGTGTCTCCTTTCAGCTCGTATAGGCTACTTGGCAGCTCTAGTTTACACTTGTATTTGTGATGCTGTGCTGTTTACAGGCGTACTAGATGGCCATGGAAGGAAAATGTTTTGTTTTAATGTAAAATGAACATAGTTTTAATGTTTCAGTCGAATTGTTAAAACAATTTTAATGAGAAATTGCATAATAAAGGTGTTTATGTTGTAAATATATTGATATACAGTACATATTCACTATTTTTAACCTTGCAACCCTCGAGAGTCCAAACTATGGATATAGTGTCTCATCGGATATAGTGTCCTTTTGGCTTGGCACCGAGTGAGACACTATAAACGGCGTCTACTATATATATATATATATATATATATTAGGGTGATGCAAAAAAGGGGTCAAATTTTTTTTTTTTCAATTTTCAGGGAGACACCCTCCTATTTTATTCATATTCCTAAGAAAGCATTGTATGCGAAATTTGGGGTTGAAAAAGAGAAAATAGAGGTTGCTACCAAGCTTTAAAAATAAATGTATATCAGTTTGTGCTCAAAAATATTGTTTTGTTGATATTTTCGCCGGAGCCGGTTTGATATGTACCTAGTTAACCTAGTTTGAAAAAAAACGATGACATTCTAGACTATAGTACGTAGTGAGCTCATAAAATAGTAAATAATAGGCACGCTGATTTCCGCACCACCCTCTGAGGTACAGCGTATAGCGCGTTAACTTTTTTTATGTGGAAGTTTCCCAGTAGGCATATCATAACCACTTATGTATGTTTATTTTCGTTTTTTGTGAAGCAAGAGTAATGTTTTCTTGTTTTTGTTTGAGAGTGACGACCTGTAACTTTTAACAATTTGAAGAAGGTATTGTTTCTGCTCTTCATCATTGGTTATCAGTTTGTTGTATTCCTCCATCCGTCGTACACCTCTTTCCGCAATGTCGTTTACCACTTTGAGTCCATATGCGATATCTCTTGCATTCGCATAACTTTCATCATCATTCCATTCTTCAGCATCTTTTTCAAGAAAAGTGCAAGGCACCTCTAGGATTTCAAAGAATCTTTTTGTGTTCGCAGTAACGAAATCCTGCAGTTGTTTCTGCCCAGCTGATTCAGGATTTATTGATGCTCGTTTGCTCGGTTTTGAGTCAACTGGTTTCTGCAGAGCATGTTCATTTTGTTTTTTGTCTCATGCGAAACAGCTGAATCAAAAAATGCAAGCGCCACAAGCTCCTCAGAGAGGTACCACAAATGTCTCAAAAACTTATTGAGTGCAGCACTTGCAATTTTGTCATCCTTTTGCTTGTAGAGCTGCAGACTTTGCACAAAATGCAAATCTGAACGGGGGGCGCATGAGGGTATGGTGCCAGGTACCACGATCTGATGTATATCGCAGCTGAAAAGCAGCAAACATCTCTCAGTCCTTTTTCCTCTCTCTCAGTTAGTTTAAACTGAGATTTAAACATCCAAATTTTAATGCAGTAAATTAGCTTGCCCATCCATCGTGCTCTGTGATAAGCTCCGGGTGCTTTAAAGCTGATTCCTGACTTGGGGGCACTACCGATGAAAATGAGCGTTAGCTCGAGCAATTCCTTGTAGTCATCACGAGGCTGCTGTTCATCAAGCTGAGCTTGAGCAATTGAATGAGTTCTTCAGCATCTGAGATTTCTCTGCAATGTTAGGGTCATCTGTTGCTGTTTGGTAATTGTTCTTGTCAATTTCCACCCACTTTGCTTTGAATCTCTTAAACAGTTGTATGTCAGGGCCACTAGAAGATGGCAAGGAGACAGAAACTGCAGCTTCTAACACTATTCGAAAATATGATGTCGGCAAGCCAGCCACAGCATATCTTTATCCAATCTTTGCTCTAGTAACATACAAGCACACTCTTAGAACCTGTGTTGGAGCAGTGGTGTCAAAACACATGCCCTTCACTTGGTCAGATATATTCCACTCCAATACTAACTGATGGACAGCATCTGCAATGTTTTGACCAGTTCCTCTGGCAAGTTTGGGAATACCAAGAAGCTGATCAACTCCTTGCCGGAAATTAGAACTGGCAGCGATCAACATTCATGACCAGTAATATCTTCAGTAGTTTGCCGTCCCAATGTATTTGGAGAGGGCAATTTGTTTCGAAATCCTGCTTCAAATTTTCTGCCATTGTCTTGCGGTTCCTTTGTCTTGCTCTCCGTATCGATGAATAGCTAACACTGTATTCTTCAGGGTTTTGCCCAAGAGCATTGATTGTTGGGATCAAGATTTCCGAAGCAGCTCTATCACTTACTTTTGCAGCATCAAGAGATACAGCATTGAAGAATCCATAAGCTTTGCACTCTTAGACTTTGATCTACTTTGTCTCGAAGTTGATGGCTGCTGAGGGTCAGCAACAAATTCTTCTTCTGATTTTGAACTATCTTCATTCAAACTTGAAGGACTTGAACTTGAGAGCACTGCTGCTTCGAAAACGGCTGTTTCCCTCTTTCTTTCTTTTCAAGCAATGTTTCCTTTCTCTAGCAATCTCTTCCATTTGTGAAAAAACTTTATCCACTCCAGACATTTTGCCTTTCTTCCTTTTGTCGTTGCAGCATCAAAAACTCACGATCTTCATCTATCTTTATCATGTCAAGAGCACTTGCATGTGCAATGTCAAACAGATCTTGCAAGTCATTTTGCCAGCTCTCTGTTTTGAAGTAGTGCAGGTGATTGCTTCTTCTTATTATTTCTGTTCTTCTTAGTTTCTCCCACTCGTTGAAAAGTTTCTTTACTCTCTCCACGACATGACATTTCAACACTGTTGGATGCGTGCCTTTTCCCACACATCCATAACATCTCTAGCAGTCAACAAAGCGCTGTTTTCACCTGTTGCTTTTTATTGATCTTGTAGTTCATAAACAATGCTAATGTTTCCCTTTTAGATGGAAGCTGGTTTCTTTGAAGGACTCTATAGGATGTCCTATGAGCCAAACAACTGTTTTGTGACGCGTATGCCGCTCCATGCGTGCAAACTCAGCAACTGCTATACAACCACTCTCAGCGAAGGCAGCAAAGATACTGAGTCAGTGACGCCGCACTTACACTGACGCGGCCGCCACAGTGACGTCACAGCAAAGAAATGATTCTAGAAGGTTCGGCCACGGCGTCTATAGCAATGAAAGGGATGAGAAGGTTTACGGAAAGAGGTTCAGAGTCTGTTATGACTGCTATATGTTGCTGACTACATTTTTGATGAAATCTGCAAAATAAAATAAATGTACAATAAATACAAACTGAAAAATAACAATATACAAAATGTTCAATGGATGGTAGCAACCTCTAAAATGTCTTCAATTGTGCTGAAATTTTGCATGTTCAGTTTTTACACTAATTAAATAAATTTAGAGGGTGTCTTCAAGTTTTGAAATGATAAGTTATTTGCATCACCCTAATATATATATATATATATATATATATATATATACAGTAGGGACGCCGTTTATAGTGTCTCACTCGGTGCCAAGCCAAAAGGACACTATATCCGATGAGACACTATATCCATAGTTTGGTATATATATATATATATATATATATATATATATATATATATTCTTTCTCATTCTCATTCTTTGTGCGAGTTCGAACGACGGTTCAGGATCGACCTGCGGTCGACCCCTCTGCAGCATCCCGCCTCATTTGTGGGATTTGGAGAAGGAGGGAATTACTGTCTGATCTCCTTCTGTCCTCGTAGTCCGCCACGCAAGGCTAGTCAGGGAGTTTGCACAGGAATCTGTCCAGCTGGTTCTTGAAGTTATTCAGGTCGTTGTGCTGAAGATTCCTTACTTCTTTCGGTAGGACATTGAAAAACTTTGGACCTCGTATTCTGAGGGTATTTTCCAGTCTCGTTTTCATGACCCCCCTGTCCCACAGCAGCTGGGACAGTACAAAATCTGTGTTCATGACTAGCAACAAGAATTAAGGTAACAAGATACTACAATAATGATTAAGTAAGAAAACAACAACTAGGTCAGAAGGTACGATATTGGATTCACAGCAATAAGTAATTATACAAATAAGTAAATTATATGAATGAACAAAATAACAAGGTGATACAAAACTACGGTATTGGTACAACACTTGAATAAGCCTAATGCGGTCTTAACGGGAGAGTTAGTTTGAACGGCATTGAGGACACTCTTTAGGGCCTACGCGATTGGGCAGAGTTTGTGGACTTTTCAGCCTTGAATCATGAATAGTCTAGCACGACGTAACAAAACGCAGTAGGCCGAGTGAGGGCCTACAAGAGGCTTACCGGCCTGAAATTTCGAGGTGGATAACTCTGAAGACTGAGAAGGTCTTACGTGAAGATAGTTCTGAACACGTATTGGCCTACCGGCAGGGGGATGTGCTGAGGGCCTGTTGATAGACTTGTTGAAAGGGCGCTGATCGAATTGTGGTGAAGAATGAGTGAAGCTAGGGCCAGAAGGATGACGCAAGTAGAGTGATGTTTGCTTCCGGCGGGATGAATTGCAGGGTGCCTCAAGTGATGAGTCACTTCGTGTATTGGTGAATTGTTGCTTGAATGACAGAAGCCGGCTGAGGTAGAAAGGCGTTACGTGAAAGAGGAGATTCACGAGGAGTAACGAGCAAAGTGGGAGCGATTTTTAGTGAACTCTAGCTTATATACAACATATAGGCTCGGAAAACGCTAACTTTTCGCGGGCCTTTTTGGAAGAAAACAAACACCCTTTTGTTTCTCTCTCCTTGAAAACCACGTGTTTATCGGTTTCTGATAATTCCACGATGTTCCAAATTGTTTGTTTTTTCCGATAAATACTAAACTTAAAACCTGGGTTTTCCCTATGTACACGCACATCCAAAAACGGGATTGAGTTGTTTTGTTCTACTTCTAAAGTAACTTAATGGAGTGCTGTTGATAATACTCGCTAATGAAAGTGAATTTACAAGCTTTGATGCAAGGTTTAATGAGTTCCTAAACGATGTGTGCAGGTAGTGGCAGGTCATGCTTATGTAATTCTCGGGAGAGAAAGTCAAGCATATTGTCAATCGGCACTTTTGTAAACAACGAACAAACGTCAAAACTGATCAATCTATCGTTCGTTTCAGTGCGTATATTATTCAGTTTTTCAGTAAGATCTATGGAATGTTTTACATGTGAATTAGATAGTTCCGAGAATGGGGGACAAGACTTTGACAAGCCATTTGGAGAGCTTATAGATAATAGAACACACAGAGCTAATAATAGGGCGCATAGGGTTGCCAGGTTTGTGGGTTTTAATAAGACCGTAAATGTAGGGAAGAGAAGGTGAAGTGGACGTGAAAAGCAGAATTAAATCCTTATGATCTTTGAAAATGCGTTTCAAGCAAATATTGAATGATTTGATGACGTCATCCTGCGGGTTTTTCCTAAGCTTATTAGCTCTGTGGGTTGTATTACCTATAAACTCCTCAAATCGCTTGTCAAAGGATTGTCCCCCATTCTCATTTTAACATGAGCCAGGGTCTTTCTACACTTGATCCTGTTGTTTTGAATTCGTTCAGAACAGATTTCGACAAGAAGGGCAAAGTGCAAAAATTGGTAGTTTTCCTTACAAATTTGTATGCTCCTCCCACAATTTTTATTTCTATATTATTTTTTTTTGTGACATATATATAGTCTTGAACTTTTTATTTACTTCAGTGTTCCTGAGGATGTCATTAGACGAAAGCGCTTGAGCACCATTCTGTGTTTCCTTTCCGGCGTGGTTCTTTTCATCATAAATACTTTTTACGCGTTATTTTCGCGAAATAATTTTCATATATATATATATATATAATATATATGGGCTCCCGGTAGCTCAGTGGTCCTCGTGTCGGACTTTAGGCAGTGAGGCTCTAGGTTCGCTCCCAGCTACTGGCTTTTGGTTTGGGATGGGTTGGCCACTCGCCCTGTCAATGCTTGGGATCAAGTGATCCATGGGTTACTCTCACTTCACGCATTGGGGGAAATGAGTTTCTAGTGTATATGTATGGAATATTATGCGTAACCACGCACGATTCTACATAATGAAAAATCTTGGTCGGAACGCATATATATATATATATATATATATATATATATATATATATATATATATATATATATATATATATACATACACATACACACATATGTGTGTGTGTATATGAAAATTATTTCACGAAAGTAACGTGAAAAATATTTATGATGAATAAAACCACGAAGGAAAGGAACACAGAATGGTGCTCAAGCGCGTTCGTCTAATAATATCCTCAGGAACACTGAAGTAAATAAAGAGTTCAAGACTATATATAGGTTACAAAATATATACCGTATATATATATATATATATAAAGGTGGGCACCCGGGCCTCAAAAAGGACCGACGGTCCCGGTCCTTGCCACAAACTGGACCGACGGTCCCGGTCACGGTCCTTTCTGAAGATAGGACCTAGGAACGACTCGGTCCTCGATCCTTATATATAATTTAAGTGAAAAATTTGATTAAAATGAAAAATGAAATTAAAGACACCGGAAATCTTTAATTTTATTAACGTAAATTATAATTAATACAATACATAAATGATGAAAAAAAGTTATTAAGTTAAATGCTTGAGTTTCCCTTCAAGAAGACTAGCATTTCAAAATGGCTGTCACTGAGCCCTGACCTTTTCGGCTTGAGGACGTCCTTCCCCAAAGAGAAGAGCCTCTCCACGGCGGCACTGGATGGAATAGGCGTGTTAAACTTGATGAACAAGTCCTTCAACGCCGGGCTGGGGAACGAGTCCTTGTTGAAGATGAAGGGTTTCACAGGCCTCTCGCTGAGAAATGTCTCCACCAACTTGGTCCCGGTCTCCTTCGTCTTCTCCCCGCCCTCGTAGAGGGCCAGGTACGGCCAGGGATTGCCGGGTTCAGTTCTTCCGCTAGGAGCTCCAGTTTCTTGACTTGAAGTTGAAGCACTAACATCAGTAGATTCTTCGTCTCCTCCAGGTGTTGAAACAAGTTTCAGTTCAGTCTCAGTCTCTTCCGAGTCTTCTGGAGGAAACGATCCATCTTCTTTAGAACTTCAAATAATCACTAAACACACTAAAATCAATAAAAAAGACCGTCCGGACCGGACCGTCCGGAATTGCTTAAAAATGGACCGTCGCTCCTCATTTCGGTCCTCACTGAGAAAAGGACCGACTTTCCCGCTCACGGTCCTTAAAAAGGACCGAGTTCCTGGAGTTCGGTCCTTTTGGAACTCGCTCCTGCCCACCTTTGTATATATATATGTCGCGCATAGGTTGTGCGAGCCTCTGCCCGCTTGAGACTTTTTAGGGTTAATGCACTTTGGACAATCCAACGAAGGTGGTCCTTGTTGGGTAAGTCCGGCCTTAGCCGAGAGCATCCAAGTACCAATGAACAGTTTCTACCAGGTTTTTTCCCGAAGGGGTGAATGGAAACACTTCACTTCAAAAATTGGAGTTTTAGTTCACTCATAAATTTTTTATTCACAAAGTATATACAGAACGAGGCACTGATAATCAGAAGTTTACAGGGGGAGAGGTTTTACCTCTTACAACAACAGCTCAAGCAGGAATTTACAGGGGTAGAGGTTCGACCCCGTTTGACAATAGTTAAGGTAGGAATTGAAAGCGAGGAGGCTTGTCCTCCTCGAGTAAGAGTTACGGCAGGAGTTTAAAATGAGGAGGCTTGGCCTCCTTGGTCTAAGCCTCAGGCAGGAATTTAAAGGGGGCGAGGTGCAACCTCTTGTAACAATGACCCCCGGCAGGAATCTAAAATGAGGGAGGTGCAAACTTTGGTAACAAGGGGCCCGGCAGGAATTTAAGGCGAGGGGGGCTCGGCCTCCTCGGGTAAAGGCTCAGGCAGGAATGAATTAATTTACAATACAAGAAATAAATAAGCCTCAATTTTGGGGGAATGCAGTTGAAGGTTAAGCTCCCACTTTAGCTGGAGAGCTGAAGAATTCTGATGTCAAGCATAATTTAAGCATATAACGAAATTTAGAAAGATAAAAAGATTAACAAAAAAATACTAATTTTTGTAAGGTATACACTTTTGGGTGGCGACATAATGTCGGGGGACCGACATGTACCGAGTACATTAAGCACATTACTAACATATTAATTTTTAAGTACATTAATTACCGTTAATTACAATTTTAGCAATTTGTTAATTGACATATCTAATACTGAAGTAATCTGAATAGGTAACACAATTTAAATAATGAAGGAGAGTTCTCCGTTGTTCTATAATTTACAGGGGATTAACAATAATGTTATACTATATTTATAGTTAACAATAATTACGCCAAATTATGTCTAATATTATTAGAGGAATGGTTGGTTATCATGATTTGAAAGTCTAATTAGCCAGCGATGAGGAAAGCGGAGAAAAAATACGGTGTACTTTTCATTTGAACGTACACGGACATTAATGATAACGTAACACATAAGCAACGGAATTTGAATGACAATTAGGTAGAAGTAGTAAGTACAGGTAATGAGAACGTGGATAACTATGTGCCTAAGTAGATAATAACCAGTAGCCTGGCAGGGAACAATATGGTATATTATAATAATATAACATCACATCTTAACGTTATAAATTGGGAGCAGAGGCAAGAGAGAAGAGTTCGAATTCAGAGGCTCGCTTTTGACGACGTAATCGGAATTCGAACCTTCATTTCAGCAATAATAAACAACTTGCGAGAGGTGAAATAATAAAAAAAATAAAACGTAAAAAGAATACATGTACGTAATCATGATCGTCAAGGGACATGTACGACTGCACAAAGTAGTGTACACATATCATTCGTCACACAATAGGTTGTGTGCGTAATATAGACACGAGTAAACATAGACTGATAAGTTGATAGAGCATAACTAGACAATGGGTAATAGGTAATAAAATAGGTAATAGGTGATAAAATTAATAAAGGACAACGGTCAAGAAGGAACATGGATGTCTGAATGAGTATGGTTGAATAATGAGCATAGTTGAATAATATTTATATTGCATAACACCAGACAGGACACAACATATAAATAACGACTTATAGAGAGTGACGTTTTTATTATTATTAAAGAATTTACTATACATTGAATACGAAAGATATCCACATACTAAACACGTGATTCAGTATTCAAGGTATGGAAGGAAATTAAGTTACTTTATGACGTCAGAGTGATTTACTCTGTACGTACAGTATAAGTCATTATTTGGGAGAAATCAAAGGAGACGAATTAGAGAGGCACAGCTAAGGGAGGGACATTCGCTGTTTACAGCGAACTTCTAATGGCACAAACATGGATACTGTTCAACCATAGAAATGGTAAATCGCATGGTTGTGACATATATATATGTTAGTGGTGGACCGATATCCGCATCCGCACTTCTGATTGCGGATGTTTTGCGGATATTACCTCTAATAAATTAGTCAATTTACAATTCAATTAGCTTATAAAGTAGCTTATAAGGCCCAGTCATGCACATTTCATGTAAAGTATTAATTATTAATGAACAAACAAATATATAAACCTCAAAATATAAATACCTGGGAACACGGAAAATTGAATCTGGTAATTTTCCCTTATAAATTTGTATGCTCCTCTTACAATTATTATTTTTCAATTTATTTTTATTTTTATTTTTTGTGACCTGTATATCATTCAGGTATTATCTATAAAATTGGTTGTAAACAATCCATTTGATCTTGTGTTGAATTCGGGCAAAGTGCTAAAATTGGTAGTTTTCCTTACAAATTTGTATGCTCCTCCCACAATTTTTATTTCTGTATTTATTATATATATATATATATATATATATATATATATATATATATATATATATATACAGGGTGTCCCATAAGTACGGCATCATAGGAGAAATTCATATTTTTGTATTTCTACAAACCATAATTCATATTTTTCTCTTTCTACAGGCCATAATGTGTGTGAGCAAGGAAGAACGAATCCAGATAATTCTACTCATAGGAAATCGGAGTCAAAGAGAGGCCGCTGCTGAATTTAACAGACTGCATCCAGACTGCGAGCCAATAATACAGAGTTGTGTTAGCAGACTTGTTGCAAAGTTTAAGGAAACAGGATCCATAGAAGATAAACCACGCAGTGGATTTTCAAGGAGGTCTACTGACGATGATACAGCGACTGCTATCCCGGCTCATTTTAACAGAAGTCCCAATAAGTCTCTTCGACGATTGTCCGCCTAGAGAGGAGTGTCGAAAAGTAGCTGTTTGTTATTTATACACAACGTGCAAACAACGGCATATGAGGGGGCGTCACTAATCTGCGCTCTTCTTGTACCTACGCCTGTAGGTATTTTATAACGGGCCTCTCCCCACTTCTCAACTATCACGAAGACTCTATTCATCTCCTCAACACTTAAATAAATAACATTACGTTTGCTTGCTTGCCTGCAAATCATTTCAAGTACATAGTTAATGGTGGCGGTTTCACGCCAGAACACGCGCAATGAATTCGTCACGGAGACAGCGTAGAGGCGTTGAGAATGCATCTCAAAGGAAGTTCCATCGTATTCGCACGTCCACTCGGTTCAAGCTCTGAGATGACTATGAGCCTCAGGTGGACGGATCGGCTCGACGCGGGGAGTGAGTCACGCTGATGAAAAGTGCACTGGCTTGTTCGAACTCGTGTGTTTCGTGAGGTACACGTGTGGGCGGCTTGCTTGCGGGAACGCGTCACACTGCTAAAACGTGTACAGGCTTGTTCGAACACTTATGCTTTTGGACAAACAGAATTTTCCACTACATGAAACAATATCAACTTTAATGTTTTATCACTCACCAGACGTTCATTTCCACAAACTAAACATCACACTCCGGCGCACTATTTGAGAAAAACATGTTTAACAAACGATACTTGTCTCTAAAGTCTGTTAATAACACACACACAGCCAAGTAGCCACAACCTCACTAGAAACCTCATCATGATATATATTAATATAGTGATAAACATACTTAAGATCCTCCATGATGACAAGATTTACATTTTCAACCGTAGGGTACGAGTAGTTGGTATGGTGTAACATGACATAATATCGCTTGTCACACCACTCATCAACAAAACTCACTATCATTAACAGTTGCTTATCTTCTGAACGTGTTGCTTCTTCCACTTCGCGGTATATGTGAGCCTTTATAAAGTTTAGGTCTATAACATATTTCAATACATCGTCTGTACTATGAAATTCTAGAACGCCCTCGCCAGAATACCCGTAGAGTATTTGAACATCTTGGAACTTCGCACGGCTCAATGTAGCCTTAAAAGTATCAAAGGAGTGGGAATAGGGAGTTTTTCAGTATCCACCACATCTTGGCACTTTGCCTAATAACACTTCATAAATTTTGAACACGTAATATTAAAGGTGGCCATTACTATTTTTCTTCTACGCGGGAGAATACACGTTTGAGCTCAAGGGCATGCAGAGGTCAACTGAGCACGCAGGGATAGAAGCATGGACAGGTAGCGGCAGGACTCATGTTGCCGGTCTTACAGTGGGCTGAGCCTAGCCTTTTACTGTATAGACGCACGCACGCACTCAAAGGAGAAAGTAAAACGTAATTGAAACACGATTTATTTAATAAACGAAATATTCAAGGTATATATATTTACAAATACGTGCAATAAATAAGTTAACAATAGACATATCAAAGATTATGGTATCCAAAGGGCACGGTATCATAGCACACGCTGCTAATCTTACTTATGGAAACTGTCAGGATATCTACTTATGGTTACAATTTCTTGTTACTCTAACGTAAAATTAATCCCAATCATGTTTTTGTCTGTTTCCATCGTGATTATTTCGGCATATATATATATATATATATAATATATATATATGGTGGAGATTTAATAATATTTTTTTCGATAATTCAGCACCGCTGTAGGATTTTCAAATCATCAAAACTTTTAAGAATTATCTGCGTTTAAATTCGTGGCATTTCTCTTGTTGTAGCTCTTTATACTTAACCTTATAGGACCGATTCGGAACTCGGTCGTGTTATAGCTACTTTTGAAGAAAGGGGAATAAATGATATGGACTCTTCTCCGCACGACCAACCCCATAATTATCGAGGAACTAATGTAAGTATTTTTGAGGTTAAGGACAAAACACATTGGATTTTCATCCATTAAATGGCAGAAATCATGTACAAAGCGGAACCAATGTCCGTTAAATAAGTCTTAATGGCTACATTTTACAGTTACAAATGTATATACAACTTTACACAATATAGATATACACCTTTACACAATACAGGGGGGCTAATATATGGGAACCTTTTTTTTATCTGTCTGCATCCACTTTTCTCGTTCATCTCTGTGTCGCACAAATCGAATAATTTTTAAAAATTTATAAATCCCTTCCCACGTGATATGTCCATGAGAAATGAAATGCAATACAACCCGCACGTTTCAGTATAATATCCTTGAAAACGATATCGGTTCCAAACAATCTCAGGCACATGTAATTGCGCGATAAATTGTACAATTACCGAATCATTCCAGGGCTGAAATCCGAGTGAATCAAAATAGTACATTCTTTCCCTATTTTTAAAATAGATTGCAAACCAATGAATCCCCTCGCCCACAACAATGTCAGTGTTAACGATAATCCCGTACCAGTTTCTCGTACTTGGCAACTTCAATATTTCATTCTTCGCAAACACACCGATAAATTTTGAGCGGGTGAAACGGTCACGTTTCATTGCTCTCTGGATTGTATTCGCCAGACTACTGTATGCTCTCGCGCAGAGCGGGAACACAGCGGCTGATGAGTAGTCTGTAATCATGGTCCCTCCCAATGGACGCCATTTACGTGTCGAGTAATATTTTTAAGTCCGAAATTCTCGAATTTAAAGGCACTCTTTTTATATTTTCCATTCGTCGAGGCGTGGTCCTGCATTCCAATTAATATCCTTTTAGGTAGGACTCCAAGGGCCACGTTTTCTAGCTGCTTCGAGGCCAACCCGGCGTGGACCGTGTATAGTTTGATCTGTACCCTGTTAATTGGGTATTTTACTGTGGCGTGTATTAAGTCCTTCTCAATTTCTATTTGTATCGGGAAACTTAATTTTACCCGGCGTATACGCAAATACGTCTCCATGATGTGTATCACAACGGATTTCGCGCCTTCTTCTTGATCAGACCCCAGATTTATGCAGATCTCAGGAATCGTGCGGGTAAGCTTCAATTTTATATCCACCCCGTTCATAAGCAACTTCTTGAATGTGAAGTCTGTATGCAGGCGTCCAAAACATTCATGTATCTTTTTTTAGAATTTTTAAATTTATCTTTTATTCCATCTTCATCTTTAGTGTGGTAATACCCTTCGGCTGTTAAAAATGTGTCCTTCGCTTCTTTTGAAAAGTTGAGGACATTTTTCAGATAGGCCGAGATGTTAACCTGGTTTAAATACACTTCACACTGGCTGAATATGGAGTGTAAAAAGTTGGATTCAGGGTAGGCAGAGTAACTATCATCGCAGTCCGTTCCATCAGAATGGGCTATGCGCAGTTCAGTGTACATGTGTATGCAGCTCGGATCAAAAGAGTAAGGGCCTGAGCTGGGTATCACGAATTCTATAGGGGCAATGGGTGAACTAATTGTGTCTAATGGGATAATTGTAATAAAGTCGCTATGCTCAATAGATACCTGAGTGGGGGAATATCAAAGAGGGACAGTTCCGATTTACAGCATTGTGAACTACACGGATGGATGAAACGCGCGGGGATAGGATTGTTAGTACCGTCGTCTATCAACATGATGGTGCTCCTTGTCACTATGCCAAAATTGTTCAGGATTATCTAAATGGACGTTTTCCAAATCGCTGGATCGGACGCGGAAGCAACAGACCTTGGCCAGCGAGATCACCAGATTTAACCCATTTATATTTCTTTGCATGGGGCTTTATCAAATCGCACGTCTATCAGACGAAGATTACGAGTCTTGAAAACTTACGTACACGTATACGAACTGCTGCAGATAACATAACCCGGCAAATGCTCCAGAATGTGTTTAGAAATGCTGCGGAACGATTTGAGCTGTGCAGGGATACTGATGGGCGTCACGTCGAATCCTACTCTTAATTATTTAATAAATGTTACCACTTTATCATTTTATGATTGAATTCCATATAATTTCCAAGTGCTTCACAAAAATAGATCCTGACTTTATGTACACCCTGTATATCGAGATGTTGGTTAACAGATTACTCGCAACATTCACATAATGGGGCTTGTCATTTGCAATGCTCAAACTTTTCCCTCTATGGTTCTATGGTTGGGGATGTGTGTAATGCCCAGCAGGCGCGCCTGGGTGTCCCCAACAAATTGGTGCTCTACGATATTGCTGTAAATATAGCACATGTCTCGGGGCGGAGAACTTTCACCCAATTTCTCCATCTTCATTTGATACATTAAGCTGGACAAGTCATGCTGTGCCTCGTGAAAGGTATCTCTTTGGAGAGCTGCGCTATATCGGCCCTCAGCCACAATTGTGAACAGCTCTTTATCTTTAATATTTCTACTAAGCGTTGACTTTAACTTCAATGTGCATGCGGGCGTGTCTATAGTTACGACTTCAAAAAGTAAATCGTATGTCAGGTACGACCTTTCAAGACTCTTGTTTAACCCCGTCACAATGTCCATGGCTGTATCATAATGCCCGATTCCTAGCGATACATTTGTGCTATAGTACCGTTCCTCACCGAACAGGACTGAACGCATAGTATTGTCTAAGGTTATGCCTAATTTTTCGCACTCATCGAATCTTCTAATGATCAGAAATATGATTTGCTCATTTTCAAGAGTTAAAAATTTGGTGGCTAACTGGAGTTCACATAACCTCACCTCATACGAATCACGCTCCAATTCAATGGGCCCGTGGAGTTCTGTCACAAAGTTGGCGAGGGTGTTGTTAGGGTGTACAGACAGGGACGAGGAGGACAGGAGTGTGACGTAGAAATGGTTAGGAGCCATGTTGCATACTATTTTAGCTTCATTATTGCATCAGCTTTTATATAGGTGTTGAAGCTTTCTGGGTACCCTAGCCATTTCACTAGGTACATTTTTCTCTTTCCTGAACCTTTGCTTCCTATAATTTTCTCAATTTTAAACACGTTTTTTCCTAAATTAAATGCCACTTTCTGCAACTCCTCGCGGTAAAAGCCTCCTGCGATTTCTTCCCCATTCAAATCTTCAACGTAATACATCATTATCTCACCTTTAGGTCTCATAGCCCTAACTTTAAAAATCTCGCGTGTCCATCCTTGCTCAAAGCCCTTCGCGAATTTATTTCCCGAACGTGACAGCCTTACATAATCAGTGATTTTGAAACGCGCAGAGTGTGGTGGTGGTGGTGGTGTTCCATCTCTTCTCACCTCTGGGCGCGTACTTCTTTCTAAAACCTCGTTAGGTGTTGTCCCATTCGTGCGATGGTGTGAGCGGTTGTAGGATGAGGCCAATGATTCCAGAATGTCTAGAAATCTGTATGTGTTTATATGTGTAAAATAGCGGTGCATGCGTTCCTTTATGGTACGTTGAACTCTTTCAGCTAAAGACGCCTTATGTATAGAATTGGTGGTGTAATAGCTGATATTAAACTCTGCCAGCATGTTCTGAAAAGCACGTCTTATGAATTCTTTCCCCATATCCGTACAAAATTAGCCAGGAAACCTGTTTTCTTTCAACATCAACGTTTTGGTCGCTTTAGCAACTGTTTCAGGCGATTTATTTTTCAGGGGAATTAGCCACAGGTATCTAGAGAATACATCTATTATGAATAGGATGTAGCAGTAACCATCGTTATACACTGAATATCTTTGCATGTCTGTTAAATCCGCCTGCCAAATAGAGTCAATCGATGCAGCTGTTGTCTTGGCCGTTTTAAACCTTTTTCTCACCGGTTTATGAAGTGTATAAGCATCCTATTCCCGCAAAAATCTCAACATCTTTTTTCCTTACACCGTAAGCACCTCTGTACAGTCTATTAACGCCACCATAGGAGGCGGGGTTAAAAATGTCATAATAGCGTTTACTTAATATGTTAGCCATTTGCGTATTTTAGAGACACGTAGATAAGGCTGGCCGCTTCTTCTCTTCTTTCTCCTCTTCAGAGACGCTACTGCTGCTGGGAGCGATGGCGTACTCAGTTGTGACACATGCGAGACTTGATCCAAGTCTTTTAACCTATTCAGATTACCTATCAATGTTTTGGGGACATTTATTTGCTGTAGTCTTGCTATAATATGCTTCTAGCCTGTTCGCGAGGGTTTGTCCCACTTTCTCACCAGATCATGAACAATATCGACGATAAATGCAAAAAACTTCATTTTTTTCTACGTGAAGGTCAAAATATGATAATTAAAACACACTCTAATAGACCAAGGTAATAATAATAGATGTTAGAAAACGTAAATGCAATAATAAATGCAGTAATTATGTCAAAATAATAGAATCTGTATGTATAGAACAAGAAGATAGTTTTAATTTGTGCGAATGTACTTATAAGCGGGACCCTTTATAACCATCGTTATGAAGGGTCGTTTTTCGGTTTACAATTTCTATATAATAAACAACAGTGCAATAATCAATGTAATAATAAATTTATTAATTCTGTAATAAATAATAATGCAATATTAAATGTAATAAATTTAATAATAAATGTAATAATTATGTAAAAAAATAATAGAATTTGTATGTATAGAACAAGATAGTTTTAAATTTGTGCGAATGTACTTATAAGCGGGTACCTTTAATAAAAATGCCCTTCCATTGTCGGGAGAACGGGATCTAACCTAGGTGTGAATTTCTTACTGGTCCCTGGACTGTTTTCCTTCTTGTTTTTGGTTCATTCGTTTTTCTGTATCCACCCGAAGAGGATGCCAGTTGGCATCGAAATTGTTGTGGAAATAAACTCTCTCTATCAGAGTGGGTTTAAATTATCAAATATCAACGCTATTGGATCCTTGTACCCTTGTTCCTTCAACAATGACCTCGCCTGTATCGGCCCACTGTATGATGGGGTCATCACTCAATAGCTTATAAAGACTTAAGCCTTTATTCCTCAATGTATGTGGGAGGCTATTTTTTAGCACATGTTCGATGTGTTGTGTTCCGTTGCTCTTTGGTTGGCCATCTCTAACGTCGGGGCCAGGTCCTGTGTCGCCAAGCTCAGCACTACTTGCACTGTGCCTAATAATCACGGGGAGCTCTGTCGGATATACTTATAATCCTCGTACTCATGAAGAAATTTCTGCAAAGCCTCTTGGTAGAAGATCCTTTTCTCCTGGTGACTTTTCACTGTTTAATAGGGCTAGCAACTCGCTTTCCATTCTTTTAATCCTACTTTTACGGGGTTCTAGAACCGTGTCTGGAATCTTTGAACTTTGCAATGAAGCATACACCTCGTGCAGAATCACAACCACCTTCTTCATTATATTAATCTAGTCAGTAAAGAATCCAAAACAGAAAATAAGATGGGCAGGAATGATCCTCCTCTTTGTACAAATATGCGCTTTTTCTTACCCACAGTTTGACTTTTATCAGCGAGCGCTCGTATTATGTTCTTGTAACGACGTAAGTGAGTCTTCTGAGAGGGTTTCATTGGCAAATTACATTTTATAACATTAAGACAGATTTCACAGATGCATTTAAAAAAGTCAGAGTCGATATTTTTAACAAACATCTGTTGCAGTGCCCGGCAATCGTTGATAGATTTTTATTAATTGACGTTATTTCTTTAGCCTATTTGTTATTCTGGAATATACACCGTTTCAGGTTCGCTTGGGAATATATTCATTCTTAGAAGCACCGTAAACGTGTTTCGCGGGTGAAGGTCACAAAGCAAATATCCATAACGCTGGATTGTGGCCTCTTTATAAACCTCCAAAAACTCCTTACGCTGATTCGGGAACATTTGATTGGCTAATACCCCAATTTGTGACACATCTCTACGTTGCGCGAATAAGACTAGATATTGTGTGTTTAACGACACATCGCGCATGTATCTATTTTTGAAAAATAGATTCTGGTTGATGAAGAATACGCTTATGTTAAGATGATGGGAAAACACTGTAAATGTCTCGGCAAACGTTTTATCCATCTCCAACATGAGATCGTCAATTACAATGACTGTATGTTTATTTCCCTTTAACGAATTAACGTCATAGACCCCCTTGTGGAACAAGATTTCATCTTGTACTCGTTGAACACTGACTGATACGTCGAATAGCACCATATTACTTTATGCAAAAATTTTGAGAATATCTCTCCCTTTTCTTTAATGATTTTAAGCAAAAACACAGTTTTACCACATCCTGCAGGTTAAGATATAATACATGTAGATGGGCTCGTGAACCTGAATTTTTCTACAGAATCCATTTCTAACACGTCACACTCTTAAGTGGGTCATTTACAAATTATTACAAATTTTGAGTGCTGCTCCTTATATTTTGTTTTCTTCTTCCACAGAACCGTGAATGACGACGATGTACAGCACCCCATCATCGATATTACAGACGAGCCCGTTGACCGTTCAGCTACAGAATCCATCGCCGCTGACGAATCCTCACCAGCGATACCTGTAACACGTGCCAGTTCAAAGCGGAGGCATGATGAAGAACCCACTACGTCAGGTATAAAGCGCGCCAGGGTTAAGCCGGTTGTTAGACCACCAGTAATAGATCCCCAACCTTCTACGTCTTACTCACGATCGCGGATAAGTGCATCATGGTGACAATTAATAGGTCATGCTAACTCAATTGACGTCTGTGAGTCATGGTTGACTGCATAAATAAAATGTGTGTGTGTGTGTGTGTGTGTGTGTGTGTGTATATACCATGATGCGTTTCCGCGTGTCGGTCTCTCTTCACACGAATATCAAAGCTGATGGTCCCTCCTCTAGGCCCGGTTTGGTGGAGGAGCGAGTTGTTCTCATGCGCTCTCCGCCACACATGACCGCATGGTGTAGGAGCGAGTTGCTCTCTCGTGCTCTCCACCACACATAGTCATGTACACCCGGCTCATCTGGCAATATGCAGTCTAATTTCTTCATTTCTAACATATCTTAAGAGTCGAAATTTCTCGGTGATAAATACCCTATTGCTGACTTCTGTTGTCCCTCTGCTGTCCTCTCTTCACACCGGGGTCAAGTAGGTGGCCCCGCCTCTAGGCCCAGTTTGGTGGAGGAGCGAGTTGTTCTTTTGCGGTCTCCACCACACATGATCGCCTTGTGGAGGAGGGAGATGCTCTCTTGCAACGCGTTTGACACTCAATTTTGAACCTTAAACAAATGAAACTGAACAGGAGAAAATGAATGTATTCTTTAAACTACCGGCTTAAAAAAACTTTTATTATTTTTTCAGCAAAAACATATTTGATTTATAAATAATACTTTTATGAAATGGAAATTTTTATAAGGTTATAATCATTTTTAGCAAAAGTATATTTTATTTAGAGTTATCGCCTTTATGAAAGTAAATATGCCCGATGATGTTGATTAGGATGTGTTCTGAGTTGTTAGGCTACTTGAAAATTATTCAATAAAAAAGAAAAGAAACGTTTTTGGTCTAGTTATTTGATTCCTTTCTGTATTGCTATCCATCATTATCATTATCAAAGTACGAAATTGACGGAAGATTTCTTCAAATTCCATTTGACGTCGCTGACAGAGAACAAGTGAACATAACAGTACGAAGACATTATTCATTGGTTAACTGCCGCACCTGGATTGAAGGTTTGTATCTCACTTTTGTTCTTAATTTAAAAGAGTTTTAAAGCATAAGTTTTGACCAAAGTTTGGAAGTAATTCCTCTTCATAATTTCATTACGGCATATATATATATATATATATATATATATATATATATATATATATATATATATACATATATCTATATACAGGGTGTCCCATAAATCCGGCATCATAGCAAAAATAATAAAAAATGGCAAAACAAAAGCTTTTATTTACAGAACGTGCTCAATATGTCCACCATTGTTTTCAATACACAAATTCAGACGTGATACCCATTCAGCAAGCACACGGTGAATGATGTCAGGAGTAATGGTGTTACATGCCCCAATAATGCGCTGCCGCAAATGTTCAACACTCCTAATTTTTTCTGCGTATACCAGCGCTTTCAAGTGGCCCCGGAGATAAAAATCTAGTGGCGTGAGATCCGGGCTTCTAGCTGCCTATTCCACAGGCCCTCGACGTCCTATCCAATGACCAGGGAATTGTTGGTACAGGTATTCCCTTACTTGGGTGCTGTAATGTGCAGGAGCGCCGTCTTGCTGGAACCATGTTGGGAAATTTCCTTCTTCGTTCAAGACACTGGGAAATGCTTCTTCCTTGAGCATACGTAGGTAGGTGCCTCCAGTGACATGTTCATCGAAAAAGAGGGGGCCTATGATGCGATCCTTCCAAATGCCACACCATACCATCACCCGAGATGCAACTTGTTCCTTTGAAGAGGTATATCAGTGAGGGTTGTTTTGAGACTAGTAGCGGGTGTTCTGTCGATTTACCTCACCATTTCCATGAAAAACAGCCTCGTCACTGAACAGAATGGTGGACGGGAAATTGGCATCCCGAGTATAAGAAAAATATGAATTATGATTTGTAGAAATAGAAAAATATGAATTTCTCCTATGATGCCGGACTTATGGGACACCCTGTGTATATATATATATATATATACATTGTGGCGAGTGTCGTAACACCGCTTCCCGTCGATCAGCGGAGTTAAGCGACATTGGGTCTGGGAAGTATTTCGATGAGAGACGGCCATCTTTCTTCGTCTATATTATGTAATGACTCGAGGATCGGATTGCATGTAAAACTTTAGGTCCTCTCCATCATACTTAGATGTTGCGGAGGAGGTTAAACAGCCCATCATTATATACATATATATGTAATAATAAGGGGTCCCGCGTCTTAAGGTACCTGAGCGCCAAAATAAAAATTCGCCAGAAATCGCCTCCAAAGTTCAGCAATATTCTGGCAATAGTATCTCTGTTATTAATTGATCTAGAACGTTCATTTCCGGCTAAATTAGAGTTCTAAGTACGCTAATGAAGATGTTGATGAGTTTTTGGAATAGATTTTCATATTTTATATTTTATATATATATTTTTAAATTTTTTAATTTTCTTATTATGCCGAACTTTGGGTGCGATTTCTGGCACAGAATGATTCCATTGATTTTTCATCACTATCACTAGCACGGTAAGACATTGCTGCACACGTTGATAATAGTTAGAAGCCGGGTGAATAGAATAATCCACGCAATATTCAACAATATGAGCACGAACACAGGACGCCTGCTAACTTCAACGCGAGTCTTAAGGGACTGGCTTGATGTTTGTGTCGTGTCCCTCTCGGCGCGTGCAGCGGGTGGCCAATCAGAAAGCAGAGCGGCGTGGCTGCCATGTATTCATTGGCTCGCGCTCCTCCTGCTGTTCCCGCCACCCAGAGACCAGTTGAACGGGATATTGGGGCCTTAAGACGCGCATCACATCTGAGCGGCAGAGCCCAGCTGGCGATACAGGTGAAAAAAGTAGTTCGCTTCATAAGGTCTTCAACCATACTTCTAGTGTCGTAAGGTCATTATAACCCAAACCACGCGATGGAGGAAGTGGGTGAAAATAGTGATATCCATCAAAAACACGTTTTCGCCTGTGGTGGCGCTTAGGTACCTTAAGATGCGCGACCTCTCATTATTATATAGTCACAAAAGTAGAGAAATTGCGAGGAAATTCTTTCTTTCTTGGAACTGAAAATTAACAAAACTTAATCTAGGCTAACTTTAAAAGTCAGACTACTACGTTTAAGGTAGAAGTGATTCGGTTAAATTTACTCGTATGAGGTTATATTTAACTGAGTTAAGGTAGGCGTAACTGGGCTAAGTTACATTAGGCTAAGTAATGAGGTTAAATTGGGTTTCGACGGTTTTCATTTCGATGATTTTCCGTTTCGGTCGACGGTTTTCATTTCGCTGATTTTCCGTTCCGGTCGACGGTTTTCATTTCGATGATTTTCCGTTTCGGCAAAATGGCGGAATTCCCGCAAAATGTTCATATGTTCATTCATTTCAACGACTTAATTTTTGTATTTTATCCCAAAAATATTATATATAATATATATATATATATATATATTAATAATAAAAATAATAAAAATAAATAAATAAAAATAAATAAGTAAAAATAATTAAATAAAAATAAATAAATAATTGGAAATTTTACGAGATTGAACCATCTTGGACCGGTTTAAAAATGACTTAGTAGATCTTATATATATATATATATCGAAGCATTTCATAATTCTTTATTGATGGATAGAACCCAATCTTCTACGTTTTTAAATGTTTTTGACAATACGCAGAATTAGCCCGATTGTGAATGTGTTTTTAGCTCATGAAAACGTTTGTCTGGGAAGAAATACCCTTCAGTCATGATTTTGTGTGTGTTACGGTGTACATCTAGAATAGTGCTACGTTACTAACCACACCCCCTCGCACCACCCCGTTTTATCTAAAAGTGCTTTCGGTATAAATGAAGTTAGTAAAGTATTAATCGGTTATATATTATTCTCCCCCGTCCCTCATGCCCGGTTCAAATTATAACGGCTTCTCAAACTCGATCACGTATTTATAACGTACAGCGAAATGAGAGTAAAGAGAACGATGAAAGATAGAGAGAAAATGAATAGAAAGTAGAATAAATCATGAAATAAAAATGAAGGAATGTTAAAAGTCTTAATTCCCACATTTTGGTGGCAAACGGTGTTCCTTTATATAAATATAAGAGCTTCCCATTTTGCCTTATATTTCGTTCAAAATTGTTGCTATCCATATTATAGCATTAATAAATATTCGGGTTCGATTATTTAAATAGCAAGATACATTGTGTTACCCCATTTCTCAGCAATTTCTATTCTCATTCATTAACAATCATTGTAACTGTTTTTCAAGTTGGCGCCCATCATTTTCAAAATTTCTACTCATTGCGAGCATTTACGCGGTCAAATTTTTTTTTTCATCTCGTTGGGTTCTACACTTCCAAACCGCTTTGCCTCAAAATTTATCTCTGTTTCCTTTTCGCGTTGATTTTTATACAGAAAAGCGTAAATAATGTAAATAATGGATTTACAGGCATCGTTTTGTAGTTTTAGTTCGCTTTATAATTTTAAGTTAATTTAAAGTCGAAAAATATTCGTTCGAAACTAATTTATACTGGGTCAAATTCGGCCTGTTTATTGTGCTTGTCGTATATAAATTGTGTGAGACTTCAAAATAGAGAAATCGTTTTCGTAAATTCTTTTGATAAATTAATTTGTTTACAACAATCAGCACACCTATAATATATATATATATATATATAATATATATTATATATATATACAGGGCGTCCCAAAAAAATGTATACACACTTTAAATAATTATAAAGGCAGTGTTTATTAAAATACATTTCATTTTCAAAATGTAATAGAATCTACAGACATTATTTAATTGTTTTGTCAACGCCTGTTTTCAAACTGACGTCCGTTCTGGTCCAGGCACTGCTGATAACGCGAAGCAATGGAATCGCAAACATCACGAAACATTTCGTTTGGTATTTGTGTGCATTCTCGTTCAATGGCTGCTCTCAATTCAGCGACTGTTGCAGGTTTTATAGCGTAGACTTTGTCTTTTAAGTATCCCCATAAAAAAGTCTAGTGGTGTGAGGTCTGGTGAACGCGGAGGGTATTCTACGAAACCCCTTCGTCCAATCCACATCCACATCGTGCCAAGTACCACTCGCAATACTCCACTCTTCGGTCCGGATCATCTTCATTAATAGCATGGACTAATCTTGGAATGTAACTTTTCCATTGACAGCGCTTCAAAATGCGTTGGACAGACGATTCTGAAATTCCTACCTCACGACTCGCTTGCCGCACAGATTTTCTTGGACTTTGGTGATACGTTTCCAGTACTCTTTCTTGCTTTGTGGGCTTGTCGATGTCCGTGGTCTTCCGGAACGCTTCTTGTGGACATTCTGAACAGTTCCATCGGCTTCAAACTTATCTCTAATTCGAGTGATGGTAAGTCGCGTTGGTGGATCTGTTTGAAACTCCCTCCTAAACTGTCTTTGCACTTCAACTGCGTTTTCACACTTCCAGTAGCATTTTAGAATGAATTTCCTTTGTTCAAAGCTTAGTCTGACTGCCATTATTAATTCTAATGGGTTTAACTTGGAAAGAAAGAAACATCAATTGAGCTATCAGCTGTTAAAGTGTGTATACATTTTTTTGGGACGCTCTGTGTATATATATATATATATATATATATATATATATATATTTTATACGTGTGCTGATTGTTGTTGTTTATTTTTTTTTATTTTCAGGACAAATTCAAGTGATATTTTGTATGGTTTAAAGTCGAAAAATATTCGATAAAAACACTAATTTATACTGGGTCAAATTCGGACGTTAAACTGTAGGTCTGAGTTGGAGTGACACGCTTGACTTCGCAGGCATGAACAATTTGGATAGGTCCGGATTTGTATATCATCATTTTTTATTATATATACTCCTCGTTCGTAGTTCTTTTACTATTATTATTTTTTATTGCATATATTCCTTCGCTTTTATAGGAATGTATATTTATTTATATTATATTTCGTGAAATTGGATCCAATAATTTGTCTGAATAAACAGTGATGTGATGGTGTTTAATTTAATTCTTTTGGATGTATATATAAACGTTATTATTATTTAATTATACTAAATGGCTAGTTAGGCCTTCTAAGTCAACTGGCGGGTTAAGCCAGCTGACGGATAATGCCAATCTAATAATTCATCCTTATGCTATTATTACTTTTGTTTGCATATATTCCTTCGCTGGTATAGGAATGTATATTTATTTTCAATATATTTCGTGAAATTGGATCCAATAATTTGTCTAAATAAACAGTGATTTGATGGTGTTTTATTTCATTCTTTTGGATGTATATATAAACGTTATTATTATTTAATTATACCAAATGGCTGGTTAGGCATTGTAAGTCAACTGGCGGGTTAAGCCAGGACGTGTCAGATATCCCCATTCGTTGAGAAACGCTTTGTTTTTCGATCTTGTATTCGACCGAGAGAGAGAGAGAGAGAGAGAGAGGGAGAGAGAGAGAGAGAGAGAGAGAGAGAGAGTTGAGGTTGGAATTTGAAATCAGAGAACCGCCAATAAAGAAATAAAACAGCATGTGTATAATATATATATATATATATATATATATATATATATATATGAGAAAGGTTTAGAATGGAAGGCCTTCTATGGCCCGTAATTAAATTTTTATTGTTGGAGTAACAGATGTTTCAAATTTTATCTTTAAATGTGAACGAAGATAAATATATATATATATTAGGGTGGCCCTTATTTTTCAACTTTTGAAATTACTTGCTCCCAACCCCTAATCTTCTTCCAATATATAAAAAAGTGCTCTGTGCAAATTTTCAGCTCAATTGGGCTATATTAAGGTGGCCCCCAAAGGCCCTAAAGTTTCAAAATAAACCGATAATTGGTATTTCTAATATAAAACCTTTATAATTCATTTGCAAACTTTGTTTGGGAAAATAATCACAAAGCATAATCGAAAGTGAATTTTATTTACAACAAATAATTACGCCGCTTATATAGGCCGCAGGCGCAGAACTTTCTAGAACCTTCCAGAAGCGGTTTTTTTACGCACTTATGATACTTTTCAATTTCCGTGAATATCTCGTCCAATTTTGGTTTTAAGTAAATAATGGTTGTAACTAAATTTATTGTAAATTGAATTCTCTTTCGATCATATTCTATATTTCTTTCGAATAAAACACTGTAAAGAAGATAAAAACGGTTTTATATGAAAAAATATCAATATTGTTAAAATCTGAAACTTTAGGGCCTTTGGGGGCCATCTTAATATTATCTGATTGAGCTGAAATTTTACACAGAGCATTTTTACATGGATTAGAACAACTTTGGAGGTTGGGAGCTGAAAAACATTTCATTTCAGAAAATCACATACAACTAAGGGCCACCCTAATATATATATATATATATATATATATGAAGGAATTAACGGGTTTTACATTGATATAAAATAATTTAAAAGAATAATTATCAGAATTGGTAGAGGCTGAGTTAATTAACACAATTTGATGTGATTATAAATTTTGTGTGCATTTCTTATACTAATTTTCAGAATTTTTAGATGAACTTTTTACCGGAAATGTACATATATAGGCTCGCCTTTGATTTCTGTCCGAATTGTTCATTCTGGTGAACCTATATACTCCACCTTAGACCTACTTTTAATATATATATATATATAATATATATATATATACACAAACTCAGAATGGTTCCCTGAGAACATTATATGTTAAACACAGACCGTGCATGGCACAAGGAACTCTTCTGGGAAAATTAAATCCACTATAGTCCGAATAAGTAATGGTAAATGACAAATACCGTAGTTTTTTTCCTTTTTCATGATTTTAGCCCGACGTGGGCAACGGGTCTCTCGCAAAGAGATCCCATAAATATAGCTTCCCTCACCAGCTATCTGCAAAGCAGACAGGATCCAGCTTTGGGACGTGGATCTAGGGTTTAAAGCAAGCCTAGATCCCTACACTCAGAACCTCTATATAAGTAAAAGACTCGTTGCATTCACGTCGTGTTGAATAAATCAAAAAAGGGGGTAACTATTGTATTTTTAGCCAAAAAAAACAAAACTTAAACCTCAACCGGGACATTGAGCGTCCACTTTTCAAGGCACGAAACACGACGTGAATGCAACGAGTCTTTTACTTATATAGAGGTTCTGAGTGTAGGGATCTAGGCTTGCTTTAAACCCTAGATCCACGTCCCAAAGCTGGATCCTGTCTGCTTTGCAGATAGCTGGTGAGGGAAGCTATATTTATGGGATCTCTTTGCGAGAGACCCGTTGCCCACGTCGGGCTAAAATCATGAAAAAGGAAAAAAACTATGGTATTTGTCATTTACCATTACTTATTCGGACTATAGTGGATTTAATTTTCCCAGAAGAGTTCCTTGTGCCATGCACGGTCTGTGTTTAACATATATATATATATATATATATATGAGAGAGAAACGTGGGAAGATGTTTACACGAATTTTTAGATGAACGTTTTTCCGGAATTTCACATATATAAGCTCGCCTTTGCTTTCCGTACGAATTGTTCATTCTGGTGAATCTTTACACTCCACCTTAGACTTACTTTTAAACGGGGAAGTGTGTGTATATATATATATATATATATGAGAGAGAAACGTAGAAAGATGTTTACACTCCACCTTAGACCTACGGTTTAACACGGTCGCGTGACGCACATAAACGTAATGGACGTATAGATGGAGGGTGTACGTGCCGTGTACACCGTGCCAACTGCCTGATGATGCCTGGAGGCACTGGCTGATTAAGCCAACTTGCTGATTAGGTGCCCTATAAGACAACGGCCGCTCGGCTGAAGTTTTAATATGCGCTTGGCTCTTGTCAAGCGAACATCTCTCCTCTCTCTCCTCTCTCTTAGGTTAGGTCTCCTCCAGCGGGGTTCATTGCAGCTTGGGGGATAACTCCGTCTCCATGTTGCAACATTCCCCCTCCCCCATTTAGGGGGTGCCTTGCAACAAGGGGTGGGGGTTGGCACTATGGGGTTGCCTTGCAACAAAGGGGTTGGGGTTGGCACTATGGTGTGCCTTGCAACAAAGGAGTGGGGGTTGGCACTTTTGCAACTTTTGCAATTGCATTGCACTCGTCCATTTTGCGTTCATACTACACACATCAAACAGTTATATAATGAGATACGAAAGTGCAAGTGTAAAGGGAAATACGGCCGTGGAAAATCCCGAAGTACAGTTGATGGGTAGATAATAGGATAATAAAGGTTTCTGAAATTGACAATAGGCAGAATTAAAACAGTCGAAAGAAAATAAAAATCAAACAGTTGAAAGCGAACATGAGTGACTAAAACAACGGTATTCTGTCTAGAATTAATAATAAAAAGAATAATAACTGTATCAACATTAATAATATTAACAATAATAATAATAATAATAATAATAATGGTTGTGGTAATTATAGTAAAGCTAATAATAATGTTTGTGATAACAGCGATACTAATAGGAATGGTGGCAGAAAAAATACCAGTAATACTTGCAGGAACGAGGACGAAGGACTAAACTGGATTATAAAAAGGTATACTGAAGAAATATTGAAATCGTGACTACAAAACAAGGAAAAGGTAAGATATTAAAAGTTTTCCAAATTTTATTCTGGGTTTGTTTTTAGGTTTTTTAGGTTATTCTACCGTAAGACGTAATCTTCTTTAAATTCTATTCAGTTTGAGTTTACAAATACAATTTTTTCCGTGTTGAGTCTACAGCTGTACAGGGTGTCCACAAAGTCCTGTTCCAGTTTTAAAATTTTATTACAACAAAACTAAAAGAGATAGAATAATTACGTTTTTTTGCATTTTGTTGCTTAACTAATGAAAGTTTTTCTTATTTACGGGTTTTATCTGAATGTCAAGTTGCTATTGATAGAAGCTTGAACGAAAATGGCGACTTGCTGTTTGCGGAGTCGAAATCAGTGACAAATATTCAACGGAATTACCGCCGTCAATATGACAAGGATCTTCCCTCCAAACCCAGCATTAGGAGGTGGTTTTGCAAGTTTCGGGAGACAGGAAGTGTGATTGACTCGCCAAGATTCGTCCAAGAGATGTTCCAACGCAACCCTAGAAAGTCTATTCGTTGTGTCTCAAGTAAACTGCAGCTACCAAGATCAACGGTACACAAAGTTGTACACAAGAGATTGCATCTATTCGTGTACAAAGTGCAAATAGTCCAAGCTTTACAAACCAGATTACACATTGAGCTTTCTTCTGTGTAGTCGCCATGTTCGTTCAACCTTCTATCAATAGCAACTTGGCACTCAGATTACAACCTGTAAATCAAGAAAAACCCTTCATTAGTTAAGCAACAAAATGCGAAAAACTGCATTATTCTATCTCTTTTGGTTTTGTTGTAATAAAATTTTAAAACCGGAACAGGACTTTGTGGACACCCTCTATTAGGGTGTGTCGAATTTTTCAACTTTCAAATTCCAAATATGAGGGGTGCTAAAAAGTTGCAGCATGACTTAGGAATTCTAAAGATATTTTTGTTAATTTAATATAATTTAGTTTTGCTTGGTAAGAAGCTACATAAAAATAGACTTTTTTTACTTTTTTGTGGAATTATATAATAATTATTATATTAATAATTATATATGCTGTATATATAATGCACTGCTGTTTTTGCTTATTTCACAGGTTGAAACATATTCATCAGTGTGCTGAAGATTACTTGTCCGTCAGTGCTACCATCCTAACCAGTGGGAATTGACCTACAATGGCTTCTAAAAGGGGGACAAGACTGGGGACATTCACACATATGAGCAACCTAATTGGAACTGGTAGAGAGTTGTTGCCCTCTGAACTCCCAACTCTGCGAGACGTTCTGAAATATGGGCTACTGCTAAGAGAACAAAGTGGTGAGGATGTGAGAAACTACCCAGCAGCCAGTCTTGCAAAGGACATTCACCCTAAAGTGCTTGAAAAGTGGGAACGAGCAAACAGTTCTTTTGTAGCCCCCGTTGTAAATTCACGAGTCACAATCTTAAACAAGATCCAAGAGAGCTGGGAGCAGGCCAAAAACATATCTCTTGGGAGAGGAAAGCTACATGTCAAAGAGGCTTTCATTGCAAAACTTGACAAGCTTTTTGACATCCTCAGTTGCAAGTGTAAAATTGTTCTCTGCTCTGAATTTGGCTGCCTTGCAGATGCAGGTTGCAAAAACGAAACTCACATTAACTGTACATGCCCTAGGGAGATGAAGATCCCTGTGAAGGAACTTGCTTTCATTAAAGGTCAGAGAGACAAGTCTGGTTCTATTGGACCACATCAGATTGGCTTGCCAGATCAACCTGAGCGCAACAGACAAGTCAAAAAGCAGAAGCGGCAAGAAGACGAAAGAAGAAAGCTTGCTGAATATAAGCAGACAAGTAAGCAGGATGTTTCAATGCCATCAAATGAAATAATTTTCTCTGATGATGAAAATGGAGACCAAATAGCTGATGCTCAAGATGGAAAGGATGGAAGTTATGAAGTGACATTAGAAATACCAAGCACGTCTTCAACTTCCAATAAAAAGCCAGAGTACAACACATTAGAAATACCTAATGTTGCTATGCATAGCATCAGATATGGTGTTGGCCTGCGTGCCACAGCTGCCATCACCACTGCTGCCTTTATGGATGCTGGCTTGATCACTGAAGAAGACAAGAGACTTGTAGTTGATCACAATAAAGTCAAGAGGGCCCAAGAAAAAGTTATGAGATCCCTGGATCAGGAATTTGATGATCTTTGTAAGAAGGGTGAAATTGACTGCATCTTCTTTGACGGCCGTCAAGATACAACTAAAGTTATGCTGAAAGCAGACAATTCAGATCGTCAGTTCCCCAGCATCATCAAAGAAGAGCATTATTCTGTGTGCAGTGAGCCAGGTGGAAGATATCTCTACCACTTCACTCCTGAGAAAGGCTCAACGAGGAAAAAACCTGCTGAAGTTATTGCTGATAATCTTGTAGATTTCAAGAAGAAGAAGGGCATTCATAAAAGCCTGCAGGCCATTGGAGGTGATTTTACAAATGTTAACACTGGCTGGGAGGGTGGTTCCATGCATTGGGTAGAGGTCAAGCTTTGCCGTAAGCTGATCTGGTTGGTTTGTGCCCTCCACACTAACGAGTTACCCCTGCGACACTTGATCACAGCACTGGATGGGAAGACCTTGTCTAACAACAAGTGGACAGGTAACATTGGCAAGATGCTAGACACTGCAACCGAACTTGAAATTGATCCTTCATTCACCAAACTCTCAATTGGAGAGCCTCTTACTTCACTGAGTGACAATGTCGTAAAGGATCTCTCTACTGATGAAGCGTACGGGTATAGGATCACACAGGCCATAAGGACAGGAGAACTTCCCACAGATCTGGCCCTTCTTGAAATTGGTCCAGTGAGCCATTCAAGGTGGTTGACAACAGCAAACAGGCTTTGTCGCATATGGGTTTCAAAACATGGCCTTAAAGGCAAAACCCTCAACAACTTAAGACTGATAGTGGAATACATTGTTGGTGTGTACTACCCCTGTTGGTTCAACATCAAAGTAAAACACTCTTGGGTGGAAGGCCTACGCCACATCTTGTTTCAGCTGCGGCTAGTTAGGCTGCAAAAGAAGGCTGTAGTGGATGCTGTTTTGCCAACCATCAAGCGCTCAGCATGGTATGCATTCAGCGAAATGATAATCCAGACACTCTTGTGCTCAGATGACAGTGAGGAGAGGAGAGCTGGTGTCCAAAAGATTGTTGACATGAGAGGTGGAGATGATGACACACTTGGAGATCTTTCTGTACGTCCCAGGAAGACACCTTCCATCAACCCCAGTGCTTCTTCCGTGTTGGAGCTGACAGACTGGTCTGACGGGGTATTTGAACCTCCTTTGACATGTAAACTGACTACAGCGGAAGTAAAGAAGTTCTTTGACAAGCCTATGCAAGTTCCACAGTGGCCCTGTCATGCTCAGTCAATAGAGAGGTGTGTGAAACAAGTCACAGAGGCAGCAGGCAGGGTGTATACACATGAGAAACGTGAGGGCTATATCAGAGGCCAAGAAGCAAGTCGGCTGCTGATGTCCAAGAACGAATCAAAGCAAGACTTGATGAAACTTGTTGTTTAAATATTTTTTTTTAATGATGTCATTACTTTCTAATGTTGTTTTATGATTACAAGGATATGTTTTATGATTACTAGGATATGTTTTATGCAGAGAAACTAAAATTTTTATAGCATTACCTGACATTTTGAGAAGCTAAAATTAATAAATGTTGTTTTCCGAGAGCAATTTATGTGCTTTTTAATCAAACGTAGATTTACCAAGCTAAGTGTTGAGCAATCACAAAAATAATAGCAGATTTGAATTCTTCACATCCAAAAACATATTTTTAAAACCCCTCAGTGAAGGAATTGGCAAAAATTAATTTTCACCTCCCAAATTGACACACCCTAACCCTCTATATAAAAAAATATTCTAAACAAAATACAGGACGGTTTGCGATTGCGGATACTTGTGGTTTTTGGTCCAGTTTGTGTAGAGCAAGCCGAAGTTAGTGCGAGTGTGACTGTGACTGATGCAGGTAAATTTGTGCTGCGTTGGACGAACGAAAGCCTCGTCATTAATTTGATCCGCTATATGCCTGACAGTGCTGCTGCGAGCTGCTCGTACCCTGAAATGGCCGTATGGGCGGAATGGTGCTCTGTGTATAAAGATGTTTAACTCTTTATGCTTCACTTAAACCATGAATTCATCGACGATTATATATATATATATATATATATATATATATATATATAATTGAACTACATACATTTACTGAACATTGCCAATAGACAATAGCCAATAGCATTGCAATTAGCATCTAAAAATTGGTAATTCATCTGCAAACAGTAAATAAAGGAGAAACTCCACTAAATTTCTGTTTATAATGATTATGTTCTGCTTTTAGAAGAAAAAGAAACATTTTAATATGGAAAAATATTCACTACTTTGTTTTTAAACTGTAAATATGTCGTAAGATAAATGTGTGTGTGTGTGTGTGTGTGTGTGTGTTTTAAATTTGTAAATATATTATCATTAAAGTAGTTGTCAATTAGCAAATTGAATATAAAAACCCATTGCATACCACATAAAAGAGCTCCGCGTACCACAGGTTACATGCAAGATGCTCAGCTTCGTAAATGTTTGCAAACACTAATGTCTCAAGTCTTCCTGACGTAACAAGACGTGCTCAGTACATTTTAATGCAAAGAATTAAAAATTCAGCCAACCCAGTTATCGAAGCTATTCATCAGTCCTGTCATATGTCATCTAAGCTATGGACTTCACGGTATGAAAACGTTTGTCTGTAGCTTTACTTGACATCGCCATTCTCTTAGTTTTTATTACTACTATTTGTCATATGGACTATCAATCGTCTGCAAATAAAATTGTTCAATATACAGTGTGTATATATATATATATATATATATATATATATATATATATATATATAAGCAAACAACCACAGGGAAAAGGAAACACAAAGTCCGAGCGCTTTCGTGATATATTCACATTATCAAGGAGGAACAGAAAATAGACGGAGATTACAAAGTAAATTAGTTAAATAGACAAGCAAAAAATTCACAATCGGCACCTCAAATTAATGGCCTTAAAGCCCTCTAAAGATTTTTTCAATTGATAACATAATCTGTAGGCTGCTAAATTACTAAATATAAAAAAAAAAGTATACTGTATAGATGAAATTAGACAAAAAAAACAATACAGAGAACAAAAATTATTATAATGGTTATTAACACTAATATTTAATTAAAGCAGGCAATTAATTGGCAAGAATTTAATGAAAAACGAATAGATAACGTAGATAACAAATAGATAACATAATCTGTAGGCTGCTAAATTACTATATAGATGAAATTAGACAAAACACCAGTACAGAAAACAAAAATTATTATAATGGTTATTAACACTAATATTTAATTGAAGTAGGAAATTAAGTGGCCCGAAATTAATGAAAACAAAGGGAATGTTGCCATCGTCTTACAGATTATTACAAAATTTCTACAAACAGTCTGGAAAAAAAAATTGTTTTCCCAAAAGCAACCCAGTTCAAAAGTCCAATAAACCCCCAGCAACCAAAGATTATACACGAAAGAAATATTACAATTAAAATAGACACATAAGAATGTTAACAGTTCTTACAATAATATTTATTTATTTAACCAGGGCAAACCATTAAGGGGCAAGAATGCAGTTAAGAAAACAGTAGGCCCTTCGCCAGCTTTCTGACAATGCACGAATCTAATTTGTACAACCCAGGGCTAATATTAAGGACCAAATCCGCATTATTCTTGATCACACTTGATTCCAGTATATTTCTGCTAACAATAGATTTACTAAACCTTAATTTGGAAGCATTTTTCCAATCAATGGGATGATTAGTATCTCTTACGTGAATGAAAATGGCGTTAGATTCCTGGCCACTTCTTATACTGTATTGATGCTATTTAATACGTAACTCAAGGGTCTTACCAGTTTGGCCAATGTAAAATTTATTACATATTGTGCAAGGGATTTTATATACACAACCATGTTCACTTAAAGGGGAGTTCTTAATCAATGAATTCTTAATTACATCTAAATTTTTGAACGCAATATTTACGTTAAAAGTCCTCAGCAGATTCGGCAGATCAAGGAAATTTTCTCTGAATGGTAACACTAAAACATTTTTTGTGTTATAAGGAATCTTATCCTTTACTTCGTAGAAGGTTTTCTTTGCCATTTTTAAGGACTTATCTATGCAGTTCTTTGGGTATTTTAAATCAAAAGCAATTTTGTATATTTTACTAATTTCGTCGTCAATGAAATCAGGGCTACAAATTCGTAGGCCTCTTAGAAACAAAGTAGAAAGAACGGATCGTTTTACATTAATGTGGTGATCAGAATAATAATGTATATAGGAACAATTAATTATTAGTGGGTTTTCTGTAAATATTGTACTTAAACTTTGGGTCTTTTCCATTTTATGGGAACCACCATTTTTTTAAATAAATATATTGTTCTGAAGCATTTTTTTATGCTGATTCCAAATATATTATTCTTTTGCAGGAGAAATACAAAATAAGTTATAGTCATTAATATTTTATTATTTATATGATATTTCTTTATTTTCTCATAAAATGAACAATATCATTCAAAATTTGCATGAACAAGTCTTTGTTTTTATTACGATGTCGCCAAACGAACTCGCATAGATATGAATCCAGCATCTCACGTTTTGTACCACTTTGACGTTTGTTCCTTATTTTTAAGGAATGCCACAAACTTTCGATGTTTTGAATGTGGTTACCCGTGTCGGGATCAACAAAACATCTAGAATGGTTGACGCTATGATGCGTAAAGTAGAATCCATCAAGTTTTGTTATGTTGCTATATGCCTTCTACATGTCGCTGATAATAGTTGTTTTTGGGCGTATTCTTGCTTTAATACAGTCGAGTAATGTTTCACTGGTCCTATCTGGAACGGCATACAGAAACACTTCTTTTGTTTCGCGACATATACCGCCGAATACCCATTGTTGTGGAAATGTTCTACCCCGATTGTATTTTCTTCTCGAAAAGCATGTTTCATCATTTTCAACATACATGCCTTCCCCTCTGATGATCGGTGGGGACTTCAGTTGTTGTTCAGCACACACCTGAAATTGAAATAGATATATTGCATAGTTTAAGTTAAGTTAGGTTAGTTAGGTTAGGTTAGGTTAGGTAGGTTAGTTAGGTTAGGTTAGGTTAGGTAGGTTAGGTTAGTTAGGTTAGGTTAATTGTTTAAAGCTTAATTACCTCTCTAAAGTAATTGTTATAATCCACGATTGTTCCATGGGAGATGCCGAATTCCTTTTCGCAAAATTTGATCGTTGTATACTCTTCAGACCAACAATACATTAATGAAATTATAGTTTCATGAGGTAGTTTTGAATCCTCTAGCCAAGTATTCTTGCGTACAGACACCTTTTCTCGGCACGTTTGTTTTGAGCACCGCCATTCCACTGAGCATTTACTGTCGCTTCTTTTGGTTATCAACATTTCGTGTTTTTTATTACATTGTTTGGTTTTAGGAATAACATCATTCTGTTGTAAAAACTTTAATGCATCTTCTTCACATGTGATATTTCTTGCTAGCCAAATTACTGTAGGTTATAATTTTCCATATTGTCAAGTCAAAGCAAATATTTTCATTCAAGGTAAATTAACAACTGATTTGAACTACGAGAAATAGGCTATTAGGCCCTAACTGAGCGCTTACGATGACGTTATCGTACAAATGACGTCATCGTGGCATATCATATAAATAATAAAAATTTATTGACTATAACTTTCTTATTTTTTATTTCTCCTGAAAAAGAATAATAATTTGGAATCAGCATAAAAAAGGCTGCAAAACTATGTATTTATTTAAAAAGAATGGTGGTTCCCATAACATGGAAAAAATCCTAAACTTTTTTCCAGACCTATATATTAAAACATCTATAAAAGGGATCGAAGAATCTTTTTCTATTTCAACTGTAAAATTGATAGAGGGAATTAAATTATTAAGTTTGGGTAAGAATTCATTGAGATTTAAAGTCACTGGCCAAAGACAAAGAACATCATCTACATATCTAAACCATGGAACATAATTTGGCAGAATCTTCCTTAATAACTTACTTTCAAAAAACTCCATATATAAGTTACTCAAAATGGGGGAGAGAGGGTTTCCCATCGCCATACCAAATTTCTGCCTAAAATATTCATTATTGAACACAAATTTTGAGTCTACTATGCACAGCCAGAGCTGGGCAATAAATACATTGAATGTATTTAAATACTAAATACTAAATACATGGGAGAAATGTATTTAAATACTAAATACTAAATACATTTTACGAATGTATTTAGATACTAAATACAAAATACATCAATTGTATTTAAATACATTTGTAAATACATTTTAAATACATACAAATTTTAACATATGCATTCACTAATTCATGTTTTGATAAATTTCTACTTTAGGGGACACGGTGAATTTCGAAATAAATACACCACTCGATAGATCAGACGATTTTAAAAGCTTTTTCATCAATGAATTTTCCATCGCAAATTGGATTGATTGCAACGAGTTAGTTACACAGGCCCACTTAAGGCAGAGCCGTTTTGTACGATTAATTTTAAAGTATTTTCCATCAAACAGAGGGTGCACTAAATTGTTATCTGCAGATATATCACTGTTTGATTCACCGAATTTGCTTGTTGAAGCCATGACACGCACACGATAAAGAAATCAACCGCTTTTGACTAAGAGTGGCACACAACTGATTGAACTGACACGTTGAAACATGAACCATGCTGTACTACACTGTCGACGCGTCGTACTGTGCTAGTACAGAACGTGTATTAAACCAGTAAAAGTATTTACATTTTTATATTTTGAGTATTTAAATACATTGTATTTAAATACTCATTAAAGTATTTAAATACTATATTTAAATACATGAAAAACAATGTATTTATAAATACAGTTCTAAATACACAAATGTATTTAAATACGTATTTAAATACAAATGTATTTAAATACTGCCCAGCTCTGTGCACAGCTTAATTAATTCTATAATTGTGGCCACAGGTAATGGCAAATTATGCTTAACCAATTCTTCCGAAAGAAACACTAATAGATCCTCCACCGGGACTCTTGTAAATAAAGCGGTAACATCAAAGCTTACCAATCTAAAATTGTAATTGACACTGATACTATTTAATTTTTCCACAAGGTCTACATTATTATTTATGTGTGATTGTGAAATTGTGCCAAGGAGAGGATTAAGAATGGAGACAAGCCATTTGGATAGCTTATATGATATAGATCCTATAGAACTAACAATAGGCCTTGCAGGATTATTTGGCTTATGAGTTTTAATCAGGCCATACATATAAGGTAATAACGGTGAAGTACTCAAAAACTGTTTAAGTAACATTTCATTCCCCTTCAAAAGTTGTTTAATTTTCTTGTTAAATGCGCTGTTCACAGTTTCAAGGGGATTGTTCCTTAATTTCACGTAAGTGTCCGCATCATTCAAAAGATCATACATTTTTCCTAGATAAACGTCGTTATTGAGGATCACTAAGGCATTTGATTTATCAGCTTTGGTTATATGTAGATTCTGATCTTTTCTTAAAGCTTCATAAGAGTCGAAAAACCTCTGTGGACAATTTGGAATAGAGGGTTTAGTCATGGCACTATATACTATACCTTTACAAATATTCACATCCTCTATAGGTAAATCATTATAGTTTTCTAAATTACAGAAAGCCTTAACTATTTCTACATAGTCCACCTCCTTTTTAGCTGCTGAAAAATTTATTCCATATCCAAGAGCCGTAACCATATTTTTATGTGAATATTTGTAAAGGTATAGTATATAGTGCTATGTCTAAACCCTCTATTCCAAATTGTCCACAGAGGTTTTTCGACTCTTATGAAGCTTTAAGAAAAGATCAGAATGTAACTAAGTATACAGTATATAGGCCAAACCGGTAAAACGTTAGATATTAGGGTAAAACAGCATAAATATGCTTGTAGAACAGCTAATACTTCCAATGCTTTATTTAACCATATGTATAGATGTAACCATAGCATCAAGTGGGATAGTTCTAAAGCGTTTGTTAAAAACAGAGATATAAAGAAAGAAATATTCTAGAATGTGCATTTATTAATTTTAAAAACAATTTCAATAACAGTGCGGGGACGTATAAAATTGACGATATCATGTTAAAATTTCTTTTGCCTCTCATTAACCCTTGTTAAGTATGTGCCAATTGTTTTGTTTTTCCTGTACGTTGTATATATTTATGGGCATCTCGACTTTTATCTTCATTCCCTGACGAGGTGTACTTTGAATACACGAAATGCCTTGGAATCGTTTTTCTTTTTCCTTGTGGGTTTGCAGCATTCATTCATTTCACGTGTTTTATTGTGAAATTCATCCCATATATATATATATAATATATACCGGGTGGACGAAAAAACCTGGACACTTTTGTTTTTCCTACAAGATGTAGACAATAGTATGGTTATCATGTGCTGAAAATCTCAGTTAATTATCTATGGCCGTTTCTTAATTATAAAAAATTTAAATTGACGAAACAAACAGCGAGATTTCCTAAATTCATAAAAAGTGAAGAATGGCCACCAAATTCTCCTGACTTAAATCTTCTGGATTATTTCGGGTGGAATGAGCTGAAGTCATTAGTGTACCATGGTCGCAGGGAACCATTTTCAAACCTGGAAGCACTCAGACAAAGTATTGAGGTTGTTTGGCCTATGGTGTCCCAAAATAAAATCAAGTCATCCATAGATCATTGGAAAAGGAGAGTACTGGCCGTATTTCAAGAAAATGGGGGGCCTATACAACATCGATTTCAATAGGGTAAGTTTTATGAGTTCCATTGAAATTTTTAGCACATGATAATTATACTATTGGCTACATCTTTTACTAATTTGGGTGTATGTGTATTATCTTGAATAGTTTGAAATTTGTAGGAAAAACAAAAGTGTCCAGGTTTTTTCGTCCACCCGGTATATATATATATATAAAATTATATATATATATATATATATGCACTAAAATCACAAAATAACACGTGACCTTATTAATAGGCAAACAACCACAGGGAAAAGGAAACACAAAGTCCGAGCGCTTTCGTGATATATTCACATTATCAAGGAGGAACAGAAAATAGACGGAGATTACAAAGTAAATTAGTTAAATAGACAAGCAAAAAATTCACAATCGGCACCTCAAATTAAAGGCCTTAAAGCCCTCTAGAGATTTTTTCAATTGATAACATAATCTGTAGGCTGCTAAATTACTAAATATAAAAAAAAAAGTATACTGTATAGATGAAATTAGACAAAAAAAACAATACAGAGAACAAAAATTATAGTTATTTTTTAATATTTCTCTTAATTTTCTGTTAAACATTTTATTAACATCCTCCAATGGGTCTCTATTTAGAGGTTTGTACGTGTCACGATCACTCAATAACGTATTCATCTTTTCAACATAACTGTTTTTGTCCATGATGACGATCGAATTGGATTTGTCCGCTTTAGTAATATGTAATGAATCATTATTTTTCAGTGTTGAAAAGATGAATACGTTATTGAGTGATCGTGACACGTACAAACCTCTAAATAGAGACCCATTGGAGGATGTTAATAAAATGTTTAACAGAAAATTAAGAGAAATATTAAAAAATAACTATAATGGGCTTTCACAGCAGTTTCTTAGTATCAATCCGTCACTACCATATCTGTACGGCTTAGTAAAAACACACAAAGTTAATAATCCCATGAGGCCTATTGTTAGCTCAGTGGGCTCCCTAACCTATAAGCTATCAAAATGGTTAGTTAGTTTATTAACGCCGTAAGTTGGCTCTATTTCTGAGTCACATATTGTAAATAGCATGAATCTTATTGACAAACTGAAGTTCCCTAATGACCCTAATTTCAAATTGGTAAGCTTCGATGTATGCTCGCTATTCACAAAAGTCCCTGCTGATAACCTACTTGATGTTTTAAAAGATAAGATCTCTGAATATTCTTTCCCTGTTCAACACAACACTCTTATTGAGTTAATTAAGCTTTGTGTCAAAGATTGTAAATTTCAGTTTGAAAATAAGTTTTATGTTATGTCGTTTGGATTGGCTATGGGAAATCCCCTTTCACCTGTACTAGCTAATTTATATATGGAATTTTTTGAAAGTAGAATTTTGCCTACGATTGTTAATTTTAACTTGGTTTGGTACAGGTATATAGATGATATTTTGTGCCTTTGGCCTAATAATTTGGATGTGGACTTATTTCTTGGTAGGCTCAACAATTAATCCCACCTATTAAGTTTACAGTTCAAAAGAAAATGATGGTAGCTTATCTTTTCTTGATCTAAAAATTTGGAGATGCTCTAATCAGTTCAAATATGCAGTCTATCGTAAGCCTACTAATAATAACTCTTATGTGCATTTTTATTCTGACTATCATCCTTCGATTAAATCCTCTATTTTCTCTGCTATGTTTCTTCGAGCATTGAGAGTTGTCAGTCCTGAATTTTTAGATTCCGAGTTATGCAATATCATGAATATTGGTACTAAATTATGTTATCCTATTTCATTTTTAGATAACTGTCTTAAGACAGCCAAGAATAGGTATTATAATAATGTAATTGTAAAGGAATTTCAGCGTAAAAATATCCTTAGCCTACCTTACCATGTTAATTTTCAATACCTTCCAACTGTACTTAAAGCAATTGGCATTAATGTAATCTTTAAGTATAATAATACTGTTAAATCACGCCTAATAAAGAATAGCCCTGATAATGTTGTTGGTTGTGTGTATTCGATCGGATGTACACAATGTAACTAAGTATATATAGGCCAAACCGGTTAAACGTTAGATATTAGGGTAAAACAGCATAAATATGCTTGTAGAACAGCTAATACTTCCAATGCTTTATTTAACCATATGTATAGATGTAACCATAGCATCAAGTGGAATAGTTCTAAAGCGCTTGTTAAAAACAGAGATATAATAGAAAGAAATATTCTAGAATGTGCATTTATTAATTTTAAAAACAATTTCAATAACAGTGCGGGGACGTATAAAATTGACGATATCATATTAAAATTTCTTTTGCCTCTCATTAACCCTTGTTAAGTATGTGCCAATTGTTTTGTTTTTCCTGTACGTTGTATATATTTATGGGCATCTCGACTTTTATCTTCATTCCCTGACGGGGTGTAGCTTTGAATACACGAAAGGCCTTGGAATCGTTTTTCTTTTTCCTTGTGGGTTTGCATCATATATATATATATATACACACACTATTCTATAAGTCCTTTATTTAATAAACATTCAGAATAAATGTATTATTTTGGTGTTTGTTTAAGGCTCTCCAAAATGCATTTTTACTTCAGAAGTTACAGAAATACTTTTAAGCAATATTTTCTGATGGAAGTACAGTAATTCTATACCGGGCATGGCAGTACACGCACACACACACACACACACACACATACACACATATATATATATATATATAATATTATATATATATATATACACACAGAGTGTGGAGTAGTATCGCGATGCATTTTCTGTATCTTGTGTTGTATCGCGATACATTTTTTATTATTTGCATCGTATCGAAAGATACGATACAAATAAGGGTCAGTAACGGGATACTTTATCATGGACTCAATCAGTGATCTTGGGTCAATGAAAGAAAGCTACCCCGGCCTTCTTTAGTTAGCTTTATAATGCTAACTAACGAAAATATCACGACCTAACCTAACCAATCGTTAGGTCGCCCTTGACGATTGGTTAGGTTAGGTCGTTATTTTTTCGGTAGTTAGCCTTATAAAGCTAACTAAAGAAGGCTGGGGGTGGCTTTCTTTCATTGATCCGTGATCTTTCCCCAGAATGTCTGATGAATTGTTCGAGAAGTCAATGTTTGTAAAATTCAATAAAAATAAAAAGTAATTAAGTTGTTTCATAATGTCATATATGATATGTATATATACAGTGTGTATTATATATATATTATATAATATTATATATATATATATATATATATATTATATATATATATATATATATATACAGTAATAATGTTTGGGGTTATTTAACCTCTTTTGTAACGGCAAAGGTCACATGACGAAGGAAAGCTGCAGCTTTACGTGGGATCCAAAAATATCTAAGGACCATTACATCATCTGAACGCAAAGGACGGTCGTCCATCCAACTAATGAACGGACCCAACGTCGTTTAACCCCAGCTGATCTTACGGGAAGCGATGTTGCGAGATAACCACGCCATATCCCAACATATATATATATATATATATATATATATATATATATAGAGAGAGAGAGAGAGAGAGAGAGAGAGAGAGAGAGAGAGAGAGACGGAGAGAGAGAGAGACGGAGAGAGAGAGAGACGAAATGCAGTCAATAAGTGTCCGGAATTCTTTCATTGCTAAAACACTCAAATATTATCTGCGCATTTATTGACTGCACTTCTCATGTACAGTTTACTGCCATTAGAGTAATTTATTAGAATTTACACTGTTTATTAGGATAGATAATAAAAAAACACAGATTATCGATAAACTACAGATGATTGAGCAGTTTTAAATAATTGAAACTTAATAATGAAAATTAATTTTCTAAAAAAGAGTCGTCTTCTCAAGTCCGAATGATTCGGCATTTTTTTCTCAAAACAAATTACACTTAAAAATATTCATATTCCAACACTGAACAGATTCAGGATATCCTATAATTATCTGCGTAACCTTGACACGCTAGAAAGTTATATCACCATGACAATGCGGATGTCTGTTTTAGTTTAAAAGAGACTCGCCAAGCTTCATTTGTTTCTATGGAACGTGACAAGCATTTACTTGTTACATGGTGCGAAGCGTATTAGTTTGAAAGAATTGCGGGATCATTCAGACTGTTATACTGTACAGTATATATATATATATTTATACATACCCATATCTCTGAATCGTAAACAAACAAGTAAGTTATTCTGAATTTATATCATATATTTAACTTTATTCTAATATGTATTAATGCAGATTAGGTTCTTTGTATAGTGAGTTCGCATTAAAAATTTAACCTCTTAAGTTAATTTAGCATTATTAAATGCGTTGTTTAACCTACTGTAACCAAAGTATAGTTTGATTCAAAAGTCACGATCGGGGTAAATATATTTATTTTACTGTTTATGATTTTAAAAAATTGTAGACTTCACACATTAAATTTGCGTATGGATTCCAATCATGCACATTTGCCAGCGCCCGAAGCAAAGTAGGTAATACCGATTCCCTATGAACGAAGTCGGGGGTCCGAATCCCGAAGATGCTGGTAGCAATAATACAGGGGTTAGACCAATGGGCCGCATTAGTCTGGCCTGAGCGGTGTGCCAGTGTCTGGTCATCTTTGTTCATTATTATTGTCATGTTAGCTGATATGTTTAAACTTGCAGGTTTGCTACTTTAAAATCAAGGTTAGAACAAAGCCGATCCCATCGTGACATGTGGCTCACCACATACTGTATATATATATATATATATATATTATATATATATATATATATATATATATATGAAATAACTTTTGCTCTGTACTGAACGGACCCATTTCCTGAGCTCTCTGATATCGCATCTACTTTTGCATATTGCTAATAATTCTACTTTTGGAAAGTTTTGAATTTTATATACTTGCGTTTATATTCACATTGGTTATAGTTAAGTAATTGAATATTAGTGGTTTTTAGCGATTTTAAGTTTTCATAGCGTGCCAACTTAATTTAACTTAAATTTGTGACGGTTATAAACTATTTTTAACTGCGCGATGCCGTCGCAGAAAGCGTCGTGTTAGGTGTGGGATAAACCGGTGGTATTCGAATTTTAAAGATTATAACGGCGGTCCTATGGCGATTACTGAGAGAGATCAGTTTGTTTCTTTTGCGAGTTAAGGGAGGAAATAGCTGATGAGGGCAGGGGTAGGGCTACGGTTGACGAAAGCCGAACCAATACTATCGTTGAAGACGTTAGTAATTTGAAGAGTGAGGTGCGTAACCTAGTTTCCAGTTTAGGTAGCTTATCGGGAAGGTTGGATGTTGAGAAAGGGGTTAAGGTTGGTCCTAGATTAATAGATGGGGAGGATGTGAATGAGGGGTAAACTATTTTCATTGGGGACTCTTTAGTGCGCCATATGGATAAAGAGTTCGTTGAACGGCATCCAACCAAGAGGAGGAGGGTCTGTCTCCCAGGGGCCAGGGTTGACAGAGTTAGGGACGAAGTGGATAGGATTGATGTTGCCTCCCGTCAATCGATGTTGGTGACGATGGTAGGAGGCAACGACTCGTATAGGCCCGATACGAGAGTGCCTTACTTTTTGGAGAGATATAGGCGGTTAATTAGGTCCCTAAAGGCGAGGTCAGATAGGTCTTCAGTTCTAGGTATTACCCCTAGGCACGGTTTGGGTCTTAGGATTACGTCTAAAACGATATTTTTGAATACTAAATTAGAGGAGATTTGTGCTGAGGAAAACGTACCCTTCGTAAAGCTGTGGTCCGAATTCAGTGATCCTAGCCTTTTTATAAAAGATGGGGGTGCATTTTAATGAAATAGGTAATGCTAGGCTTGGTAGGTTAATTGACGAAAGCTGTATATGTTGAAGCCTTCTTTAAACGTTGTGGGTCCGGGCAACGCGGGCTCGACGTGAAAAAGTGGTTAAATATTGTGACTCGGGACTTGTTGGGGGAGCTTGATATACCGGGTTTTAAACTCTTTACTAATGATAGGTTATATAGTTTTGGTGGCGGCGTTTTGCTGTACATTCGTAATTCCCTTAGGGCTATCGAGGATAAGATAGATTTTCCGATATGCGTTAAAGTTAGGACGCGTAGTATTAGTTTTAATTTTGTTGTTTAGAGACCTCCCGTTCACCCCCTCGATACCGATACTAGATTTTACTCGCTTCTTGGTAACTTTATTAACAATCGGAATAGTATAATTGTCGGAGACTTTAACTTCCCTAATGTTAATTACGAGACTTTTACTGGTATTGATGAGGGTTTGAGATTGATTGAGTTCATGGAAGATAATATTTTACGATAGATGGTTACCGAACTAACGCGCGGTGACAATATTTTAGATTTGGTGGTGACGAACGGCGAAAATATAGTCGATGGTTTAGAAGTAGGCGAGAGTTTAGGATGTAGTGATCATCAAATTCTTAGGTTTAAGTTATTGATAGAAAACACCCAGGATAGTAACGTAATAGAAGTCCCTGATTTTCGTAGGGCTAATTTTGATAGTTTTGCGGACATGATGAGAGTAGTGGACTGGGATAACTTATTTATGGATAATGACAAAAATTTGCATTGGGAGGCGTTTAAAGGAAGTTTTAGGAATATTGAAAGGGAGTTTATTCCTCGTAGGCCCAAGCGTTCTAGAAATCATGGTAGTCCCAAGTGGTGCACTAGTGAAATAGGCGAGTTCATAAACGAGCTTAACAAAACGTATGAACTTAATAAGCGCAATGGCACGGCAGCTAACTTTAATACATTAGATATATAGAGCTTAGACGTCAGGTTGAAAGATCAGTTAGGAATACTAAGCGTAATTTAGAGATACTTATAGCTGCGGATAGTAAACATAATCCAAAAAAGTTTTTTGAATATGTCACTAATCGTAAGCCGATAAAAGAAAATATAGGCTCTCTAGTGGATGTTAACAGCGCTTTGGCTTCTGACGTTCAGGCGATGGCGGGTATTTTCAATAACTTTTTTGCGACAGCTTTTACCGTAGAAGACGTAAATAATGTCCCCGACGTGGACGATATCGTTCCATTTAGTGGCGAGACTATTTTGGATGAAATAACTGTTTACGAGGGTGAGATTGCGTATTATATCGATAGGCTAAAAGTTAGCAAGGCTCCAGGCCCTGACGCTTTTTATGCCAGACATTTGAAAGATTTGAAAGACGTTATTGTAGGCCCTTTAACGAAGATTTTTAATCAGTCACTCGAAACGGGGATTATACCTGAAGACTTAAAATTAGCTAACGCCACGCCCATTTTTAAAGAAGGCGACTGCACGGTACCTAGTAATTATAGGCCCAATAACTTAACGTCAATTGTCGGTAAACTTTTGGAATCCGTAGTTAGGGATCGTATCATCGATCACTTAGAAAGTAGAGATTTGATTAATAGTAGTCAGCATGGGTTTCGACGCCATAGATCTTGTTTAACTAATTTGTTAGAATTTTATAACGAAAGAGTGCGCGAATACGATAGGCATAGAGCGGCTGACGTTATTTATTTAGATTTTTCAAAAGGTGTTCGATACAGTTCCGCATAGAAGATTAATTGCGAAGGTTAAAGCGCACGGTATACGCAGTCAGGTAGTTAACTGGTTAGAGGAATGGCTTCGTGCTAGGAGACAGAGGGTCGTTGTTAATGGTAGTGAATCGGGGTGGTTGGATGTAGGTAGCGGTGTCCGACAGGGTTCAGTGTTAGGCCCATTGCTATTCGTAATTTACATTAACGACATAGATGTAGGATTGACTAGTAACGTGTCAAAATTCGCGGACGATACTAAAGTAGGCGGTAAGGTTGTTGACGAGGACGATAGAAATATGCTCCAAGACGATGTAAATAGGATTATGGAGTGGAAGGATAAGTGGCAGATGCAATTTAACGTAGACAAATGTAAAGTTTTGCATGTAGGTTCTCGTAACAATAATTACACGTACACGATGGATGATAGAGAGTTAGCGAGCGTTGAGGAGGAAGTAGATTTAGGCGCACGCGTATCTAACGATTTAAAAGTTAGGAACCAGTGCCTGGAATCTTACACAAAAACTAATAGGATGTTAGGCATCATAGCGCGTGATTTCGAATTTAAATCGAAGAATATTATATTGCCCCTTTACAAGTCCCTAGTCAGGCCTCATTTAGAATATGCCGTTCAGTTTTGATGCCCGTATTTGCGTGAGGATATTGATAGGTTAGAAAGGGTTCAGCGTCGTGCCACGAAAACTAATTCCGTCATTGCGAAACAAGCCTTATGAAGATAGGATTAAAGAGTTAGACTTGCATTCACTAGAAACCAGGTGATTAAGTGGGGGAGCTTATTGAAGTTTTCAAAATCGTTAATAACATCGATAACGTAAATTTTGACAAACTTTTCACTTTCGATAATAACAATACTCGCAATAACGGATTTAAGTTGCGTAGCAGACGTTTCATTACTAATATCGCTAAAAACTTCTTTACGTTTAAAGTAATTGATAAATGGAATAATATTCCCGTGCCCGTCGTGAACTGTACCAGCGTTAATGTGTTTAAAAACCGTCTGCACAGACATTTTAAAAATATTAACGTTGTTTAAAATAAAAAAACAATTGGCAAAAGGAGCTCTGGGGGTCGTAATCGGGGATGAGTCTGTTGACGTCTAATGCCAGCGTGTGACATGCCAGCGTGTGATATGCCAGCAAAAAAAATTAGACTAACACGAACGTAGATGTAGCTCGTAGCGTAAACTAACCCACTTTTTGTTTAACTTTACCTACTTTTTTTTTCTTTTTCTCATCCTCTCCTTACTTGCATGTCTGTAACTCTCTAGTTGCATGTCTGTAGTTTGCATGGTATGATAGCGAGTTAAGACTGTGTTTGCATGGTTTGTAAGCGTTCTTGTTTTACTTCTTCTTTTCATCTTTCACCCCTTTCCTATTCTCTTCGACTATTTTTCCGACTTGTCGGCAGTGGCCAGCGGATGATGATGGTGAGTCTTTTTCTCTTTTTTTGAATGAATGTTAACCCACGAGTGATAGGTGTTGCTACTTACTTAAACCCTTATTCTCTTCTCTTAACCCCCTACTCTTTCCTTTCTCTCGGGCTAACCTTAGAGTGGATCTTAAGGTCTTTGTTAGCCCTAGCTTCTATATATCTGTAGATGTGTACATATAATAACTTTTAGCTCACTCTGTGTGTGTGTGTGTGTGTACATATAATGATATAATAACTTTCGGCTCACCCTGTAGATACGTACATACGAGGGTAATTCACTAAGTATCCGCACTTTTTATTTTCACAATTTTATTTTCACATCTGATAGATTATAAACACATCACTTCTCAACATAGTCTCCCTGTTTCTCAATACACTTAGCCCAGCGATCTACAAGCTTCCTAATGCCATCACAAAAGAATGTTTTTGGCTGTGTGCGTAGCCAGTCATGCACCGCCTCCTTCAGGTCATCATCGCCTTGGAATCGCTGACCTCTCAAAGCGTCTTTTATTGGTCTAAACAGGTAAAAATCCGAAGGTGCCAGGTCTGGACTGCAGGCTGGATGGTTGAGAACTTCAAATTTAAGTTCTTGAAGGCAATTTTCTAGTCTGTACAGCTATATGAGAGCGCGCATTGTCGTGTAACAGAATAACACCTTCCGACAGTCTTCCTCTCCGTTTTGTGCGAATTGCTTGCTTTAATTCATTTCGAAGCATGTCAGAATACGATGCACTTGTTACTGTATTTCCACGCCTAGATAATGTTCAAGGACAGGGCCTCGTTTATCCCAACAGTGTTAGCCTAACTTTACCTGCTGACGGCTACGCTTTGAACTTCCTTGCAACGGGAGGTGTTGGATGCTTCCATCGCATGCTCTGTCGTTTGCTTTCTGGTTCATAGTGATGGATCCAGGTTTTATCTCCAGTGATAATGCGCTCCAAAAAGTTTTCACCTTCATTATGATACCGCGCCAAAAGACGAGAGCAGACGTCCATACCTGGATCCATCACTATGAACCAGAAAGCAAACGACAGAGCATGCAATGGAAACATCCAACATCTCCCGTTGCAAGGAAGTTCAAAGCGCAGCCGTCAGCAGGTAAAGTTATGCTAACACTGTTTTGGGATACACGAGGCCCTGTCCTTGAACATTATCTAGAGCGTGAAACTACAGTAACAAGTGCATCGTATTCTGACATGCTTCAGAATGAATTAAAGCAAGCAATTCGCACAAAACGGAGAGGGAGATTGTCGGAAGGTGTTATTCTGTTACACGACAATGCGCGCCATCATACCGCTGCACAGACTAGAAAATGCTTCAAGAACTTAAATTTGAAGTTCTCCCCATCATCCAGCCTACAGTCCAGACCTGGTACCTTCGGATTTTTACCCGTTTGAACCACTAAAAGACGCTTGGAGAGGTCAGCGATTCCAAGGGGATGATGACCTGAAGGAGGCGGTGCATGACTGGCTACGCGCACAGCCAAAAACATTCTTTTGTGATGGCATTAGGAAGCTTGTAGATCGCTGGACTAAATGTATTGAGAAACATCTATCAGATGTGAAAATAAAATTGTGAAAATAAAAAATGCGGATACTTATTGAATTACCGTCGTATAATAATGAAACTGGAAACAAAATTCGTTTTGCCAATTAATTTTAGACATAATGATAAATTTTACGTTTTTAATCGTGTTTTAGTTATGATTTTAGTGATGTTAAATGATGTTTGTAATTATTTAACCACCTTCGTAACGACAAACGTCACGTGACGAAGTGAACATACAGCTTTACGTGGGATTCAAAATAGTTAAGGGCCGCTGCAGCGTCCGAACGCAGAACCCATCCAACTACTGAACGAACCCAGCGTCGCTTTATCCCCGCTCATCTAACGGGAAGCCGTTTTGCAATGTGGCAAAGATGTAGAATAATGATTTTATTAATCATTATAAAATATTACTCAATAAATGCAAGTTATTTTACCAATACTATGAAGGATTTGTCGAATCTAGTGAATTATCGACTAATTATTATTTTTTGTTTGCACGATTTTCTTTAATGAATATCAAAATGATGTTAATGTAATCTAACTTCATTTTACTTTCCATATAACCTAATTTTTTTCCTGACCCAACTTGACCTAACTTTACTTAAACTAACGTAACCTAACCTCCAAAGTTGTCCGTCTCACAAATGTTGCAATTTAATGTTTAGTTTAGATTTAAATTGGGCGAAAGTGAGTAAATTTTTGTGATAATTTACTTTTATATTCGTGTGTTGTCGTTAAAATAATTGTGGTGCATTTGAAGGCTTCTGAATTGAGCTTTTGTGCTCCCATTTCGAATTTGTTGTCTGTCGATCGCAGTTATTGAATTAAAGTGAATCAATTCTGAAGATCAAAAGAACAGTTTCCTTCACTGGTGTTTCCACGAATAGTACTTAATAATAAGTACAGACTTAAACTTGGAAGGGGGACTGTGACGAACCCGCTGTTTGTGGTTTCTTTAATTTGACCATGACAACGATACGATGGGGGACCAAAGATTGTCCCAAGCTAGTCCGAGAAACCGGGAGAGGGTGCAGTGAAGAGTTTGCTGCACGTAATTCATTTGGTTCGACCAATTTCCCCTTTTAAAGGGAAATTCATTTTTCCCGGTTGGTGCGCTCCGATTAAAGTTAAATGGCTTAACCAACCAATCAGTTAGTGTAATTGATATCTGAAGGAAGTAAAATGATCAACCAAATGACTAAAGAACCAGTCAACCAAATCTGTTGCGTAAGGATGACAGACATCATAAACGAATGATTCAAGGTCATATTAATTCGTTTTGCATTGAGTGCCATTCTTGACAATAAAGATAAAATTCTTATCCTCCGATAATTGTTGTGATTATCACTAGGCAACAAAGATTTTGTTACAGAAGACCAAATAGGTGCTCCTAGCTAATTTCGGTATGCTGATTTCAAATCTATAATTAGATTTTTTCTATCACGTCTAGATTTTGTGTAAAATGCAAATCACTTTTAGTAAAATTTTCTACCACGTCCAGATTTTGGTTTTAATCGGCTTAATGCCAGTAATATGAAACTTGCTTTTCAAGGTTAAAGCAATTTGTTTTGCCAACTATATACAAATTCGAACAATTTTGATAAATAAAATTTATCCCGAGTTGGCAACACTGAGTCAAGAGCATAGTAACGGGCAACGGCCCAACGGTCAGTCGCTACGTGACAGTCAAGCAGAACGGTTGTTGAAGCTCTCTGCTGATGAGCAAGTGACAGGTTGTGGTGACTTGTGTGTTTTTATAGCATTTGTTTTGTACTACGGTGTGTATTTCTTTTTATTTTGCACATCGTAATAATACTTTCTACGTTTTTTCAGATATTGTATGGTAATTCAAAATGGCATCAAATAGACGTGCTTGTGTAAATCACCCAGACAACTTCTGCTTTGTCTGTGGACAATATACACCTAAGCCACAACGTAGAAACATAACAACAAAGATTAAACTTGCCTACAAGTGTTATTTTGACTGTAAGTTAGGAGACCAACAGAGGGACTGGGCACCACATATTTGCTGTGCACAGTGCAATGCAATGTTAATAGCTTGGATGAATGGTAAAAGAAAAGCTATGCCGTTCTCAGTCCCCATGGTTTGGCGTGAGCCGAAAAATCACTTCAATGATTGTTATTTTTGTTTGACAAAGATTGCTGGTTTCACAAAGAAAAACAAATCAAAGATCACGTACCCAAACTGCGAATCAGCAATGAAACCAGTACCACATGATGAAACAAATCCACCACCAGTTCCACCAGCAACGATAACAGACAGCAGTTCATCTGAAGATTCTGCTAGTGATATAGAAACAGGGAAAGATGGCATATATGTTCCAGATGCAAATATTTCCCCACATTTGTTAAGTCAAGCGGAGTTAAATGACTTAGTGCGCGATTTGGAATTACCAAAAGAAAAGGCAGAGTTGCTTGGTTCAAGACTTCAAGAATTTAATCTTCTCCAACCAAACACCAAAGTTTCCCATTTCCGCCATCGCCATTTGCAGTTTTCATCATTTTACTTACAGGAAGAAAACGTTTGTTTCTGCCACGATATCAGTGGTCTGATGCAAGGGATTGGCTGTCGCTATGATCCAAAAGAATGGAGACTGTTCATTGACTCTAGTAAAGCTAGCCTTAAAGCTGTATTACTGCACAACGGCAATGAAAAACCTTCAATACCTGTAGCACATGCCACTGGCCTTAATGAGACTTATGAATCGATGAAACTGCTGCTAAGACTCATCAAATATAAGGACCACACATGGAATATTTGTGGCGACCTTAAAGTTGTATCATTACTTCTTGGGTTACAGTTGGGCTACACAAAGCATATGTGCTTTTTGTGTCTATGGAACAGCAGAGATGACAAGAACCACTACAAAAACATGATTGGCCATCTAGAACTGAACATGTTGTTGGTAAATACAATGTGAAACACCCAGCACTTATTGACCCTCAGAAAGTACATCTTCCACCACTTCACATTAAACTTGGCCTTATGAAAAATTTCGTGAAGGGTATGGATCATCAAGGTAGTGGTTTCCAATATTTAAAGGATAAATTCAAAGGAATATTGACAGATGCTAAGCTAGAAGCTGGAGTTTTCACTGGACCACAGATCCGCAGTGTCATCCACGACTCATCGTTTCCATCTAACCTAAATGAGAATGAACTAGGAGCATGAACATCTTTCGTTGAAGTTGTCAAAAATTTTCTTGGAAACCACAAAGCTGAAAACCACCGTAAACTCGTAGAAAACATGCTTAAATCTTATGAAATAATGGGATGCAGAATGTCTTTGAAAATTCATTTTTTACATTCTCATCTTGACTTCTTCCCGGCCAACCTTGGGGCTGTAAGTGACGAGCATGGTGAGCGCTTCCACCAACAGATCTCAGTTATGGAAAACAGATACCAAGGTAATTTCAACCCAAATATGATGGGAGATTATTGTTGGTTCCTGCAGAAGGAGAGCTCGTCATCCTACAAGCGACAAAGGAAGAGGACACACCAAAGTTTCACTTAAGAACAGGAATTTGCCTTTCAGTAGTAACAACAAAATACTAACGCGCTTTGGGTGGATGGTTGGGCGCAGGGGTGGTAACTCCGCCAGCGGAATTCCGCTGTCTGTCTTAAGCCAGAATAAAGGAGGAAAGACATCCCTGTTCACTAATTATTTAAGTATGCTTAACATAAAACGTGGCACGGAAAAGTAGCTTAGACGGCTTTCGTAATAGAAGCGGGTGAGAAAAAAAATGAAAAATAGGGGTTTTCGGTTACACAAAATCTGGACGTGATAGAGAATTTTGATATCAGATCTGAAATCAGCATCAGCGCTTTAGTAGGAATCAGTAGTTCACGTGTCTGTAACAAAAAAAAAGTTGAAATTTGTTGCCTAGTGAATTATATATTTGTAAGAAGAAGCAAAAAAAAAACAAGGAAGGTGGGTAATAATTTCATTGCGAAAGATACGTATGATACGGAGGAGTCGTGTCACGAAAGATAATTTTTTCTTTTTACAAATTTCAATCGTCATATTTAATGCAATACTACTTAACAAATTACAGCGCATCTCTTTTATTATTCATTTATTATATTAGTGTACTGTATTATATTTATTATTGTATTGTATATTTATGGAGGAACCCGTATGCAGATGGTATAAGATACGACTGTAATAATCTTATGCAGTATAGTTACAGTTGCTGAACAGTAAAGAGATCAACGGCAATTGGCAAATCAGGGACATATTGGTATCCCGAAAGCTCTTCTTCCTTCTTGGAACATCAGGGACTAAAACAACGTGTTAAATCCTGAAAAATGGGACGTCTGGTCCAGCAAGCTATATTAAAGTAGGGTCACCAGTTTATATATACAGTGTATATATATACACACACACACACACATATATATATATATATATATATATATATATATATATATATAACCCATTTCGCGCTCCGGAACCAAGAAATTTCTTTCAAGGTGGTTTTAAATTTATTAGTTATTTACTGTATTAATTAATTTACTTAAAAATATGTACAGTTTACATAGACGAGAATAATTTCCTTATTAAATACAGATGTATACAGTTGTAAACTGTCTTTAGCAAGCGTGCACGAAGCTTTACAGGCCGAAATCTACTAATTAGATAACCTTGGTTAACCTTGGTTTAGCTTCCGCCCGAACTAGTCATTTTGACGAAGGTCAAGCTTGTCATTCCACCTTAGACCTACAGTTTAACGTGAAATCCGAACCACGCCCCACCACCAGCCCAGCGTCTTAACCACTAGGCTACCTAGGGTACCCATTTATGTACCAACTAATTTTTTTTATTGTGAGGAAAGATGAACAGCTGAATTTTGCTGTGCGCCGCCTGCCGTCAACGGGTCTCGATTCCGGGGCCGATGGATTCGTAGTCAGCGACACTAACCACTACATCATCGAGGAGCATAACCACTACACCACCGAGGCGCATAATATATAGCCTATTACATAATTATATAATAGATATTACTACAAGATTTTTATAGATTTTTATAATAGACTTAAATACTAAAGGGATATGTATTGTACTTAAGGAAAAAAATCATTGTATTCATCGTGCACTTATCGTACTGAAGCGAAAATATTGTCGTGTTTGTCCTAAATCTATTCTATTTAAGGGGAAAATTATCATAGTTATCGTACTTTAGGAAAAATATTCTATTTATCGAACATCTTTCGTACTTAAGGGGAAATTTTGTCGTGTTTGTCCGACACCTATCTTACTTAAGGGGGAAAAATAATTATCGAATTTATGCTACTTAAGGGTCAATATCATCATATTTATCGAAACTCTATCGTACTTAACGGGAAAACTTGTCGTATTTACCTTATTCCTATCGTAGTAAAGGGGAAAAATTAACCTAGATTGGAATGTTAGTTTTCGAGAGTAATTTTTAAACAATAAATTCCATGAAGTTATTTTTACCATTCTTTGAGAATATAGTTAACAGTTCTTGCCAGCTAAATGGATCATTGCAAATGGAATTAAAATCTTTCAATAACGAGTGATGATGCAGCAATAATAATGACAAAATAAAATGTAGTAAGTGAAAACGATACCCAATAAGTACCACAATATACCATTGACATTTGATACCATAATATTTATTTCTAAACAAATGCAGAAATAAGAGCAAAAATCAAATAACTAAGATACAAAACTTAGAGTAATAAATATTTATTGTAACAGTAATAAATAATTAGTGATTATTAGTAATTATAGTAACAGTAATAAATAATTAGTGATTATTAGTAATTATAGTAACAGTAATAAATAATTAGTGATTATTAGTAATTATAGTAACAGTAATAAATAATTATAATTGAAAGTGATTAATTACAGTCTTAAATGAATTATATTGGAATCCGTGGGGACATACATACATACATACATACATACAGTGTACCCCCCTCGCCCCCAAATATGACATAATCTTGAACGTAATATATAATATCGATTTACTTCCGTTATTTATATATTATATATACAGGGTATGTCAAAAGTCCGTTCTCATGGGTATTTTGCCTTAATAATATTTTTTGTTTATAGTTCAGATAACTGACGACGTGGATAACTATACAGATGAAGAGAATGTGAAAATTGTTTTGCTTCATGTTGCTGGTAGACGCCAGAGGGAACCAAGTCAGTTATTCCATGATTTGCTGACTTGGCAATGATGTATTCCTGTGTCGTTCATAAAATAAGTGACATGCTTCCCTCTGGCTTCTACCAGAAACATGTAGCTAAACATTATCTACCTTATCTTAATCGGTATAGTAACCCATATCGTCCATTATCCGAATTCTAAATAAAAAATATTAAGGCCAAATACCCATGAAAAAGGACTTTTGATACACCCTGTATATTAATAAGCATTATTTTATGAACGTTATTTAATACATAGTTCAATGCATTTAATGTACAGTTTATTATTAAACTATTTAACCACTGTTGCAATCTGATGTGCAGTAAAATCAGTTCGTGACCCGGGACACCCTTATCGGTGTTCACTGTCGGTGACTAATGTTGGTGACCACTTTATCACTGTTAGCATCACTGTTGGTAATCACTTTTCGTGACCAGTATCTCACTTTTAGTAAAATTGAGTACACGAAATATAGTACAAATGAATCAGTGAATAACGGTAACAGATACTGATATAATATAGGGCTACTCCAAATAAGGACTTAAGTGATTATTCCAACAGTATAAATTTTATTTTTAATTATACGATAAATATTACTAACTCTGAAATCAAAATAACCTTTTTTTTCTATTTCAATTTCCGGCAGGTGCAAACTTTTTGGAAGTTTCCCATATAATTTATCCTCGATTTCTATGTACGCTTGATTCAGCCTCTCAGATTCCAGTTGTTTTATTTTCTTAAGTTGTCATTTTCTATGAAATAAAAGGGGGACTATAGGTAATATTTACTTAAGCTGACTGTAGCTAAATCTCTGTAAATCCCGTTACGTTTTATATATATATATATATATATATATATATATATATATATATATATATATATGGCTATTGAAAATGATTCACCTGATTTCAAATGAGAATATTTTTTGTTACAAATACAGTGTGATTTGTGATACATCAACCAAAAGAAAAACTGTCCAAATCTTGTCTCTCACCTCATAAATGCTCTATGTGACTTCCCCTAGTTACACGAGCAATGTCGACACGATAGTCGAATTCCTCCCATACTCGCTCCAGCATGTCCGTTGTCACTGACTCTACGGCAGTAACAATGCGAGTTTGGAGCTCATCCAAAATGTGGGCAACGGTGGCACATTCACAGTATCCTTAACGTACCCCCAAAGGAAGAAGTCGCACGGTGTAAGATCCGGCGACCTAGGAGGCCAGCTGTGGAAACTCTCTCTGATTCTTTGCACATTATCCTCAGACACGCGCAGTCGTTCTATGGACTTGGCTTTACACAAACATCCTGTTTCCTCGAATTGCCGATACCACTGACGGATGCTCTGAGCACCCGGTGGATCTGTTCTGTAACATCGACGAAACTCACGCTGCACTGTGACTACCGATTTACAGCTTGAAAACTGCAACACACAAAATGCCTTCTGCTGTGCGGACGCCATTTTCACACTAAATGTTTGTTGCTAGGCTAGGCCACAGCATGACTTTGGAGCCCTCTCGCGGTGATCTTGTAAAACATGGAGATTTCCTCTTTCATGTGGTGTATGCCCAGTTGATGCCCAGTTGATAGGTACGGAAGTATTCTCAGTTGAAATCAGATGAATCATTTTCAATAGCCCTATATATATATATATATATATATATATATATATATGGTATGAATTTCACAATTAAACACGTGAAATGAATGAATGCTGCAAACCCACAAGGAAAAAGAAAACGATTCCAAGGCCTTTCGTGTATTCAGAGCTACACCTCGTCAGGGAATGAAGAGAGAAGGCAAGATGCCCATAAATATATACAACGTAGCGGAAACCAAAGCAATTAGCACATACTTAACAAGAGTTAATGAGAGGCAAAAGGAATTTTAACAAGATATTGTCAATGCAAAAAAAACTTCACTTTTTTCTACGTGAAGGTCAAATATGAAAATAAAAACCCACTCTAATAGACAGAGTTTATTTCCACGACAGTTTCGACGCCCACTGGCATCCTCCTCGGGTGGATACAGAAACACGAATGAACCAAACAAGAGGGAAAAACAGTCCAGGGACCGACCGTTAAGAAATTCGCACCTAGGTTAGATCCCATTCTCCCGACACCGGAAGGGCATTTTCATTAAGTACATTCGCGCAAATTTAAAACTATCTTCCTGTTCTAAACATACAGATTCTATTATATTTTTTTACATAATTATTGAATTTATTATTAATTTTATTACATTTAATATTGCATAATTATTTATTACAGAAATTATAAATTTATTATTACATTGGTTATTACATTATTGTTTATTATACAGAACTTATAAACCGAAAAACGAATGAAAAAGCCGATTAGGAAACAATCCAGAGAAATGCCATTTTTTATCACGCCAGCCAAAATAATCATGCTATAGATTGGGAATCAAGTAAGGTACTTTATAAATGTAATAATTATGTCAAAAGAAAAATAATAGAATCTGTGTGTATAGAAAAAGTAGATAATTTTAATTTGTGCGAAGGTACTTATAAGTTAGACCCTTTAATGTTTCCTTACTCGCCTTTAGTAAATGTAATAATGGAAGTAATAAATATGGAAATAAATATAATGCAACAGATGTAATAATAAAGGTAATATTATAAATTTAATAATTAGGGTAAAGGTAATAATAATAAATGTTAAAAAAATGTAAATGTAATAATAAATGCAGTAATTATGTCAAAATATTAGAATCTGTATGTATAGAACAAGATAGTTTTTTTGTGTGGAATGTACTTATAAGCGGACCCTGTAATAAAATGCCCTTCCAGTGTCGGGAGAACGGTATCTAACCTAGGTGCGAATTTCTCTGGATTGTTTCCTAATCGGCTTTTTCATTCGTTTTTCGGTTTATAAGTTCTGTATAATAAACAATAATGTAATAACCAATGTAATAATAAATTTATAATTTCTGTAATAAATAATTATGCAATATTAAATGTAATAAAATTAATAATAAATTCAATAATTATGTAAAAAAATATATTAGAATCTGTATGTTTAGAACAGGAAGATAGTTTTAAATTTGCGCGAATGTACTTAATGAAAATGCCCTTCCGGTGTCGGGAGAATGGGATCTAACCTAGGTGCGAATTTCTTAACGGTCGGTCCCTGGACTGTTTTTCCTTCTTGTTTTGGTTCATTCGTGTTTCTGTATCCACCCGAGGAGGATGCCAGTGGGCGTCGAAACTGTCGTGGAAATAAACTCTGTCTATTAGAGTGGGTTTTTTATTTTCAAGATATTGTCAATTTTATACGTTCCCGCACTGTTATTGAAATTATTTTAAAATGAATAAATGCACATTTCTAGAATATTTCTATTATATCTCTGTTTTCAACAAGCGCTTTCGAACTATCCTACTTGATGCTATGATTACATCTATATGTTAACCCCTCCGTCCACGAAGGTTCTAGTTAGGTGGCAGCAACGGATGTATTGTATTATTTGCAGTAGTTTTTCTTTTATATTACTGTCCGAGTTCTTCTGTAGTGGCTCGGAGGATTCAGGGAAGCTTACTAAATTCTCTGAAGATTCCGGACTCTTCTTCTTATAGCGTATCCGGAAAGTTTAATGACTAAGTTCTTCTGAAGAGAGCAAAGCTCGAAGGATAAGATAAAGACTATC
>JAJOZX010010822.1:0-130668 GCA_023014485.1 Bathynomus jamesi
CTTTGAAAACTTATAACCACACAATACAATACACTTAAAATTTCCTATGAATTTGCCGATTAATACTTAATCAAGATTCCACAATATGTTATGATTAGTTACAACGTTCAGTCATTATTTATGAATGTCCATCTCCGTGAAACTATTGATACAATTTTGAGTAAACGTTTTCCTGATCGTTCCCTCACTGTTAATGGATTGGGTTATGACGCGACTAAATCTCTTTTAGAACTTGCAATACTGGAAACGAGTTTTATTTTTAGTAAAACGCTTTAGGACCATTCGAAGTATAAGCACCCCAAATCAATTTAGGGTGCTTTTTCTTGGATTGGGGTTGAACGAGGGTGCTTATTCTTGGATTGCTCTAAAATGGAGTTAATTGCTCTAAAATGGAGTTAAAATAGAGTTAATTGCTCTAAAATGGTTAATTGAATGCCCGGGCAGGTTAATTGTACACCCTTGACGATTGGTTAGGTTAAGTCGTGATATTTTCGTTAGTTTCAACGAAAATATCACGACTTAACCTAACCAATCGTCAAGGGCATACATCTGATCTAACCGGCATTCAATTAACCTAACTGGGCATTCAATAATTTTACCGTATGTTTCGATATATATATATAGGAGCAATCCAAGCATAAGCACCCCATAATAATGGTAGCACTTCAAACTGAAGTGTTACCATTATTGGTTGAAGATCCATTGCCAGTAATAAATTGGTGTAAGGGGAAAAAATCTTATTAGAAAAGTGATGCTGTGTGCTAAGTGCGATCAAGCAATGACCTGGACAAAGTTTTCGAGGAATGTTGATATTAAAATCCTTTCATTTGGATTGAGGTCGAACTGGGGTGCTGTTTCTTGGATTGGGGTCTAACTGGGGTGCTTTTACTTGGATTGGGGACTTTAGGGTGCTTATTCTTGGATTGCTCTACGCTTTATAAGCAGACTGAGGATATGGCTATGAGTTCACCACTTAGGCCCATGTTTGTCAACATTTTTATGTGTCCTTTGGACGAAGCCTTCCTCAGTAGTTTTCCTGAGGATTTTAGACCTATTCTTTACAAAAGATATGTAGACGACATATTCATCCTTTTTAAAACTAAAAAAACATTCTCAATTTTTCCTAAATTTTATTTATTCTTTCCACTATAATATTTTTCTCACATTGGAAGTAGAAAGAAAACAAACTGGATCACCTGCAGGGCCCCCAGCCTTCTTTAGTTAGCCTTATAAGGTTAACTAACGAAAACATCACGACTTAACCTAACCAATCGTTAGGTCAACTGTACGCCCTTGACGAGTGGTTAGGTTAAGTCGTGATATTTTCGTTAGTTATCCTTATAACCTGATCTTCAGGTGATCCAACAAACTTCCCTTTTAAGATGTTTTATTTCCAGACAAAATTCTAAATTTGAAACTAATGTTTTTAGTAAATCTACATTTTCTGGACAAGTTCTGAGTTTTTATAGTTTTTGTCCATATAATTTTAAACTTAGTTCTTGTAAAACCTTAATTTTTCGTGCGTACAAAATCTGTTCGGATTGGCTGTAATGATTGGTAATAAATTTAATAAATAGCACTGAGAAATGTTTGTAATGAACATTGGGTGCTGGTTAAGTGTGCGGTCTACCTACGATTGGTTAGGTTTAATCATGATATTTTCGTTAAAACTAACGAAAATATCATGACTAAACCTAACCAATCGTCAAGGGCGATTGACAATGGGATGAAAACAAACAATTAGTAAACAAGATAAGAAGCTATAATTAAAAGGTAGACCGCCGAATCGTAAGTAGACCGCACACTTAACCAGCACCGAACATTGTTAATATACTGTAGCATTTTTTTAAGTATTTCTAATTAAATTTTCTAATATAGCGTTTTTTTATGTAGTTGCTTTGGAAAGATAAATTAAAGATGTTTGTTGAATGTAACTTCTTAAAAATTGTAGCTGTTTTTATATTTTTTTTGTGGATGTTTTTGTTGGGAATGGTGGAGAGGGCTGCCCCTTGGGGGAGAAGTTGGGGAAAACCCTCTACAAGGGTGCCATAAGATCCTACATACCCAGAGGAGAATTCTAGAGATTTTGTTCAGTCAGGATCACAGATTTTTGAGGCTCTCGAAAATTTGTAAGTAAGCTTCTCAGTTTATGGTCAGTCGCAAATTACCACTCTCTCTCTCTCTCTCGTAATTAAAGGAGTTAGTTCGGGTTGGGCCTCGGTCACTAGTGGGGTTCCTGAAGGTTCCGTTTTGGGACCACTGTTTTTTATCATTTACATAAATGATATCGACGCTGCCATCGTCAGTCGGATCGCCAAATTCGCTGATGACACCAAGCTTGGGACCAATGTTGGGACGCCCTAAGCGATCGAGCAACTGCGTGCGGACCTAGGTAGGATAGGAGAGTGGTCCGAAAAATGGCAAATGCTGTTTAACTTGGGTAAATGCAAGGTGATGCACATTGGCTACGCCAATCCCAAGTCGGACTACTCGATGTTGGGGAGTAATATCGAGGCGACTGATTTGGAAAAGGACTTGGGTGTGCTAATTAGCAGCGACCTTAAGTTTACGAAACAGTGCGTAGAGGTGGAAAAGAAAGCCCAGAAGCTGTTGGGTTATATCAGGAGGCAATTTCAGTTTCGGAACAAGGAGATTGTGCTCTCTCTGTGTACAATTCCCTGGTTCGCCCGAACCTGGAGTATGCGGTGCAGTTCTGGTCGCCCACCCTCAGGGAAAGATATTGAGAGGCTGGAGCGAGTGCAGGCGAGGGCCACAAAGTTAATCCCTTCCGTTAGGCACATGGGCTACAATCGACGCTTATGTGCCCTGAATTTGTTTTCGCTGGAAACTCGGAGGCTGCGCGGTCAACTCATCGAGGTTTTCAAGTTCTTACGCGGGTTCAATGATGTCGATTTTAGAAGCACGTTTAGTTTAAATGATAACCCAACTCGCAACAATGGTTGGAAGTTGGATTTGAAACGGTTTAGGACTAGTGTGTGTGGGAATTACTTTACGTATAAGATCTGTGACACGTGGAACAGGTTACCTTCAGAAGTTGTGAACAGTTCCTCTGTGGATCATTTCAAGAAAAGGTTAGAACAAATCTTGCACAATATTTGAGGGTGTAGAAAATTTTCTCTGGCACCCGCTGCCATTGGTACCTCCTCGGTATGGGCCGCAAGGCCTTTTGAGGTACTTCTTTTTCTTGTAACTCCTTGTAACTCTCTCTCTCTCTCTCTCTCTCTCTCTCTCTCTCTCTCTCTGTTGTTTTATGTAATATCCTTAACTAAATTACAGTTATTTTATTAAACATAAAATCCAACCAGTAAGTTATTTCGTCAATCTTTAAGGTTTTGTCAGTGAAAAGTCGGCTGCTAAAGCTGGACAGATATTCATTTACCTGTTGTACTCTTAATATATCGGCCAAATAGAACATTTAATAAATAAAACACTACAGGCTAACTTTCCACCACGAAATTAAATTATTGAGACATACTTTCTTAATAAGTTATCCTATAAAATTGTTTAAAATATGCCTTATTTCCTTTCCTGATGGAATTTATCGACTTGTCACTCCTAATTACGATATACCAAAAAAGCCTCTTTTCATATCTTTACTGTACGTGGGAACCCAGTCAACTTTGTTGAAAAAAGAATTAAACAGTGTATTATCCAAACTTTTTTCGTTTGTTGAATTTAATATTTGCTTCACTAATCCGAGAAAATTGGAACCCTTTTCCGGCTCAAAGACGTCACTCCCGAACGAATTCATGCACTCCAGAGTCGTACACCTTTTTAATTAAGGTGCAATACAGGAAAGACGTTGGATCAGCCAAACGTATGCTTAAGGTGCGGATCGATTCGCATAGTGGCGTCAGCTACAGATCTGGCTTCCTACTTAATGTAAAAGGAAAACTCTGTCATTCGGTCCCATACTAGATAATAAATGCCATCATATCATCCAATATTTTAGCTCAAACAGAAGATCGGAAGTCCCTCATAATTTTGGAATCACTTTTTTCATATCTCCCCTTTGTACATTGCATAACAAACTTAACAACCAACTGACCGAAATCTTATTCACAACTCGTACAGTAATTCTTTCATCCAGTTTGTTATTGCTCGCGTTTGTGCGATAAGTCTTTACCCTCTTTGTTCAAATCATGAACTTAATATTTTTTTAACATAATGTGAATTATTTAAAATTTTATTTTTAATTTTTAATTTTTGTAATCACCTTTCAAATGTGTTTTAAATAATTATTAGTCCTGAAGCTACGAGATCCACCTGAAACGTTGGCCAATACTCGTATATGAGTATATGCTTTTTCAGGCACCCTTTGTCCTCCTTTTCCTCATATCTATACAGAGAGAGAGAGAGAGAGAGAGAGAGAGAGAGAGAGAGAGAGAGAGAGAGAGAGAGAGAGAGAGAGAGAGAGAGAGAGAGTTACAAGGAGTTACAAGGAAAAGAAGTACCTCAAAAGGCCTTGCGGCCCATACCGAGGAGGTACCAATGGCAACGGGTGCCATGGAAAATTTTTTACACCCTCAAATAGTGTGCAAGATTTGGTCTAACCTTTTCTTAAAATGATCCACAGAGGAACTGTTCACAACTTCTGAAGGTAACCTGTTCCACGTGTCACAGATCTTATACGTAAAGTAATTCCCACACACACTAGTCCTAAACCGTTTCAAATCCAACTTCCAACCATTGTTGCGAGTTGGGTTATCATTTAAACTAAACATGCTTCTAAAATCGACATCGTTGAACCGCGTAAGAACTTGAAAACCTCGATCAGTTGACCGCGCAGCCTCCGAGTTTCCAGCGAAAACAAGTTCAGGGTGCGTAACCGTCGATTGTAGCCCAAATGCCTAACGGAAGAGATTAACTTTGTGGCCCTCGCCTGCACTCGCTCCAGCCTCTCAACATCTTTCCTGAGGGTGGGCGACCAAAACTGCACAGCATATTCCAGGTGCGGCCGAACCAGGGAATTGTACAGAGAGAGCACAATCTCCTTGTTCCGAAACTGAAAGTGCCTCCTGATATAACCTAACAGCTTCTGGGCTTTCTTTTCAACCTCTACGCACTGTTTGGTAAATTTAAGGTCGCTGCTAATTAGCACACCCAAGTCCTTTTCCAAATCAGTGGCCTCGATATTACTCTCCAACATGGAGTAGTCCGACTTGGGATTGGCGTAGCCAATGTGCATCACCTTGCATTTACCCAAGTTAAACGGCATTTGCCACTTTTCGAACCACTCTCCTATCCTACCTAGGTCCGCACGCAGTTGCTCGATCGCCTCCGGCGTCCCAACATTGGCCCCAAGCTTGGTGTCATCAGCGAATTTGGCGATCCGACTGACGATGCCACCGTCTATATCATTTATGTAAATGATAAACAACAGTGGCCCCCAAAACGGAACCCTGAGGAACCCCGCTAGTGACCGAGGCCCAACCCGAACTAGCCCCTTTAATTACAACCCTCTGCCGCCTATTCTTCAGCCAGTTTTCAATCCACCTACCTACTTCCCCACCGATACCCAGCGCGCGGACTTTCGCCATTAGCCGGTGGTGAGGTACATTATCAAAGGCTTTCTGAAAGTCGAGATAAAGTATATCAATCGCCCTACTCTTATCATACTCAATCAACATGACGTGGAAAAACTCGAGCAAGTTGGTGAGACACGACCTATGCCGTCTAAACCCATGATGGGAGAGTTACAAGGAGTTACAAGGAAAAGAAGTACCTCAAAAGGCCTTGCGGCCCATACCGAGGAGGTACCAATGGCAACGGGTGCCACGGAAAATTTTCTACACACTCAAATAGTGTGCAAAATTTGGTCTAACCTTTTCTTGAACTGATCCACAGAGGAACTGTTCACAACTTCCGAAGGTAACCTGTTCCATGTGTCACAGATCTTATACGTAAAGTAATTCCCACAAACACTAGTCCTAAACCGTTTCAAATCCAACTTCCAACCATTGTTGCGAGTTGGGTTATCATTTAAACTAAACATACTTCTAAAATCGACATCGTTGAACCCGCGTAAGAGCTTGAAAACCTCGATCAGTTGACCGCGCAGCCTCCGAGTTTCAAGCGAAAACAAGTTCAGGGCGCGTAACCGTCGATTGTAGCCCATATGCCTAACGGAAGGGATTAACTTTGTGGCCCTCGCCTGCACTCGCTCCAGCCTCTCAATATCTTTCCTGAGGGTGGGCGACCAGAACTGCACAGCATACTCCAGGTGCGGCCGAACAAGGGAATTGTACAGTGAGAGCACAATCTCCTTGTTCCGAAACTGAAATTGCCTCCTGATATAACCCAATAGTTTCTGGGCTTTCTTTTCCACCTCTACACACTGTTTCGTAAACTTAAGGTCGCTGCTAATTAGCACACCCAAGTCCTTTTCTAAATCAGTCACCTCGATATTACTACCCAACATCGAGTAGTCCGACTTGGGATTGGCGTAGCCAATGTGCATCACTTTGCATTTACCCAAGTTAAACGGCATTTGCCATTTTTCGGACCACTCTCCTATCCTACCTAGGTCCGCACGCAGTTCCTCGATCGCTTCGGGCGTCCCAACATTGGCCCCAAGCTTGGTGTCATCAGCGAATTTGGCGATCCGACTGACGATGCCACCGTCGATATCATTTATGTAAATGTAAACAACAGTGGCCCCAAAACGGAACCCTGAGGAACCCCACTAGTGACCGAGGCCCAACCCGAACTAGCCCCTTTAATTACCACCCTCTGCCGCCTATTCCTCAGCCAGTTTTCAATCCACCTACCTATTTCCCCACCGATACCCAGCGCGCGCACTTTCGCCATTAGCCGGCGGTGAGGTACCTTATCAAAGGCTTTCTGAAAGTCGAGATAAAGTATATCAATCGCCCTACTCTTATCGTACTCACTCAACATGACGTGGAAAAACTCGAGCAAGTTGGTGAGACACGACCTATGCCGTCTAAACCCATGTTGGGAGTCCCCAAGCAGCTTGTAGGAATCCAAATGGTCAACGATCTATCAGCTATTATCCTTTCTAATAATTTACCTACAACTGAAGTGAGACTAATGGGACGATAGTTCCCTGGACTTTCGTGATCCCCTTTCTTAAAGATAGGGGTCACGTTGGCTCCCTCCAGTCACCAGGCACCTGGCCCATCTCCAACGATTTGTTGAAGACTGTAGCCAGGTGGGGAGCCACCTGGTCGCGCACTTCTCGCAACACTCTGGGGAGAAACTGGTCTGGCCCAGGAGCCTTAAACGCGCTCAGTTTGTCTATTCTATGGCAACGACTGTCGCGGTACATCTAACACTATCCAGGCCAGCACCTTCGTGCCTCACGCTGGCTCGGGGATGACGCGGGTATCCTCCCTGGTGAACACTCCCGCAAAGTACTCATTAAGCACATTAGCGATGTCCGCGTCGGAGGTCCGCAGAACGCCGCTTCCGTCCTTTAAGGACCTATCATGCTTCTAATGGGCTTTCTACTATTAACATAACTGAAGAATTCCTTAGGGTTCCCCTTGCAGAGGCTTGCCACCCGTAGTTCTTCGTTACGTTTCGCTAGCCTAACCTTCGCCTTCACTTCCCTACACAGGCGGACATACGCTTCAGTGTTCTCGTGGGAACGATTGGCCTTCGCCCTCCTATACGCTACTTTCCTATTTCGGATAGCCGAAGCGATGTCACGATTGAACCACTTAGGCTGCGTTGAAGCAGGGGTGACCGGTTTTGAGGGTATGGCAGCAGACTGCAGCACCATAAACTCGTCCCGGAATGCACTCCACACTCCCTCAACATCGCCGCCAACCTCTAACCCCATCTCTCCTACGCTATCCCTGAGGCTAACAAAGTTCGCCCGCCGGAGATCGAGCTTACTGCCTCTCGAGTTACTACGCTTCACCCGAGGGACGCACACACGGAACCTAATAAGACCGTGATCACTCCCGCCCAACGATTCGTCAACGGTGAGGCCAGTGACGAGGTTGTCTTCGGTCGTGAATACTAAGTCTAGAACGCTTTCGCCTCGTGTAGGCTCGTTGACCCACTGAGTGAGGAAGTTCTCATCAGCAAAGTCAACTAGCCTCCTCCCTTCAGCATCGGCAGTCCTGTTTTCCCACTTTATGCCGCGACAGTTGAAGTCTCCTAAAACTACACACACCCTATCCCCTAGCAGGCTACTGAGTTCGGTGTACAGGGCTGTATCCTCCCGAGGAGGAGAGAGAGAGAGAGAGAGAGAGAGAGAGAGAGAGAAGAGAGAGAGAGAGAGAGAGAGAGAGAGAGTTACAAGGAGTTACAAGGAAAAGAAGTACCTCAAAAGGCCTTGCGGCCCATACCGAGGAGGTACCAATGGCAACGGGTGCCAGGGAAAATTTTGTAAAGTTTATTTTTCTTTCAACTATCCTAGCAGTAGTAGAAAACTGGATAGAAAAGTAGAAGGCTCTCTCCCCACCCTCCGCTCCCTCCCTGCCAGAGGCAGGTACGGAAAAAGGTTGAAGAAAATACCTTGACCCTGGAAAAGTAGCCAAGGAAATTTTACAGGAAAGTGGAGAATATATAAATAGCTCTATATTTAGCTTGCTCACAGAGACACCGAGCAAGCGAACTCCTGCAGAGTTTTCTGAGGTTTTAATCTTAAACTATGAGTGTGTTCAGTACTTTGTCTAGCCTATTTTTAAACAGATTTACACTTTGACTGGAAACAACCTCTGAGGGAAGTTGGTTCCAGATATTAACTATTTTATAGGAAAAGAAATTTCCGCAGACTGAGGTCCTAAATGTCTTTACACACTCAAATAGTGTGCAAGATTTCGTCTAACCTTTTCTTGAACTGATCCACAGAGGAACTGTTCACAACTTCCGAAGGTAACCTGTTCCATGTGTCACAGATCTTATACGTAACGTAATTCCCACACACACTAGTCCTAAACCGTTTCAAATCCAACTTCCAACCATTGTTGCGAGTTGGGTTATCATTTAAACTAAACATACTTCTAAAATCGACATCGTTGAACCCTCGTAAGAGCTTGAAAACCTCGATCAGTTGACCGCGCAGCCTCCGAGTTTCAAGCGAAAACAAGTTCAGGGCGCGTAACCGTCGATTGTAGCCCATATGCCTAACGGAAGGGATTAACTTTGTGGCCCTCGCCTGCACTCGCTCCAGCCTCTCAATATCTTTCCTGAGGGTGGGCGACCAGAACTGCACAGCATACTCCAGGTACGGCCGAACAAGGGAATTGTACAGTGAGAGCACAATCTCCTTGTTCCGAAACTGAAATTGCCTCCTGATATAACCCAATAGTTTCTGGGCTTTCTTTTCCACCTCTACACACTGTTTCGTAAACTTAAGGTCGCTGCTAATTAGCACACCCAAGTCCTTTTCTAAATCAGTCACCTCGATATTACTGCCCAACATCGAGTAGTCCGACTTGGGATTGGCGTAGCCAATGTGCATCACTTTGCATTTACCCAAGTTAAACGGCATTTGCCATTTTTCGGACCACTCTCCTATCCTACCTAGGTCCGCACGCAGTTCCTCGATCGCTTCGGGCGTCCCAACATTGGCCCCAAGCTTGGTGTCATCAGCGAATTTGGCGATCCGACTGACGATGCCACCGTCGATATCATTTATGTAAATGGTAAACAACAGTGGCCCCAAAACGGAACCCTGAGGAACCCCACTAGTGACCGAGGCCCAACCCGAACTAGCCCCTTTAATTACCACCCTCTGCCGCCTATTCCTCAGCCAGTTTTCAATCCACCTACCTATTTCCCCACCGATACCCAGCGCGCGCACTTTCGCCATTAGCCGGCGGTGAGGTACCTTATCAAAGGCTTTCTGAAAGTCGAGATAAAGTATATCAATCGCCCTACTCTTATCGTACTCACTCAACATGACGTGGAAAAACTCGAGCAAGTTGGTGAGACACGACCTATGCCGTCTAAACCCATGTTGGGAGTCCCCAAGCAGCTTGTAGGAATCCAAATGGTCAACGATTCTATCAGCTATTATCCTTTCTAATAATTTACCTACAACTGAAGTGAGACTAATAGGACGATAGTTCCCTGGACTTTCGTGATCCCCTTTCTTAAAGATAGGGGTCACGTTGGCCTCCCTCCAGTCACCAGGCACCTGGCCCATCACCAACGATTTGTTGAAGACTGTAGCCAGGTGGGGAGCCACCTGGTCGCGCACTTCTCGCAAAACACTGGGGAGAAACTGGTCTGGCCCAGGAGCCTTAAACGCGCTCAGTTTGTCTATTCTATGAGCAACGACTGTCGCGGTACATCTAACACTATCCAGGTCAGCACCTTCGTGCCTCACAGCTGGCTCGGGGATGACGCGGGTATCCTCCCTGGTGAACACTCCCGCAAAGTACTCATTAAGCACATTAGCGATTCCCGCAGAGAGAGAGAGAGAGAGAGGCGTGCTTACTGAAAGCTTAACAATATATTTATAAAATGATAATAATGTAAAATTTTAATATTTAATTGTTCCACTAGAGAGAGAGAGAGAGAGAGAGAGAGAGAGAGAGAGAGAGAGAGAGAGAGAGAGAGAGAGAGAGAGAGAGAGAGAGAGAGAGAGAGAGAGAGAGAGAGAGAGAGAGAGAGAGAGAGAGGCGTGCCTACTGAAAGCTTAACAATATATTTATAAAATGATACTAATGTAAAATTTTAATATTTAATTGTTCCACTAGAATTCACATGTAATATTACTATAAAATTAATATTCCCATGAAAAAGTCATTTATTAAATATAAAAAAATGAAAAATAAATAACAATGTTACTTATTTGCATTATTTGCTCAAATTGTACTGGAATAAAAGTTCAACAAAATAAGGATGAAAAATCTAATTTTGTTTTCAGTGTAACCAGTCATTTCATGTAATGCGTAACCGTTTCAGGCGTTTCGTGTAATACCTGACTTGCCTGTGGCCCTTTATCACTTCGTGATTTCTTTGGAGTGATACGTACACTGCCTTTTTTATGTTAAATCATAAGCAATTTGTTGAATTACAAAGTTATAAATCTGAATCACTCGCGTTAAACAGAAACTTCTGTAGGGGTCTGTCCTGGGGCCTTTTTTTACTTTTACTCTGCGTGTAAATGATATTAATTTCATACTACAAAGCTTGTACAAAATTTGATAATAAAAACCCACTCTAATAGACTGAGTTTATTTCCACAACAGTTTCGATGCCCACTGGCATCGAAGAGGATGCCAGTGGGCATCGAAACTGTTGTGGAAATAAACTGTCTATTAGAGTGGGTTTTTATTATCATATTTTGAACTTCACGTAGAAAAAAGTGAAGTTATTTGCATTTGTACAAAATTATTTGCGGACGATATTGTTCTTCTGAGATATGATGCTAAATTAGACTTAGCTTTAAGTGTTGATCCTGAATGACTGGTTGAACCATAAGAAACTTTTTTTAAATGTTAACAAAACTGAATGTTGTATTTTCACTGCATCACCTTTATAGATGATTGTGGACGTTAGACTTTCTTACCAGCAGCATGCCGTAAGTTAAAAAAGTAAAATTATCTTATTTTCAGGACTTAGTTTAATCGGATCTTATTAAAAATTTGGACTGTGTCAAATTTTTGAAAATTTTGTCAGTAGTACAGTTTTTTATGCTGATTCTAAATATGCAACTCATTTTTTGCGGAAATAAATATTTAACATTTTATTGGCGTTTGTTTGCGGGAATAGTGCCAGCTTCTCCATACGAACTAGCATAAACAGTAATTTTTGTTGCTATTAATGTTCCCCGGTCAATTGAATGCCCGGTTAGGTCACCTGAATGCCCGATTAGGTCAACTGTACGCCCTTGACGATTAGTTAGGTTGAGTCATAATTTTTCGTTAGTTTTAACGAAAATGTCACGACAACCTAACCAATCGTCAATGGCGTACAGTTGACCTAACCGGGCATTCAGTTGACCTAACCGGTCATTCAATTGACCGGAGGCAACTCGCAAGTAGGTAGATTACAGCACTGCATTATCATATGCTCACACTACAACAATAATATTCACACTAAACTAGGTGTAAGCAGGCAACAAATAAGCATTAATAACAACAAAAATTACTGTTTTTTGCGAGTTTGTATGGAGAAGCTGGCATTATTCCCGCAAACAAACGCCAATAAAATGTTAAATGTTTATTTTCGCAAAAAATGAGTTGCATATTTAGAATCAGCATAAAAAAACTGTACTAGTGACAAAATTTCCAAAAAAATTTGACACAGTCCAAATTTTTAATAAGATCCGTTTAACCTTTATTTCATAATCATTGTAAATTACTCCCAGGGTATCCTATACAAAGGTTATGAAATAAAGGTAAACCGTATGCCATAACTATGGTAAATTATAGCAAGGGTTTACTCGTATTTCACCTAGGTTATGAAATAAGGGTTAATCACCTAAGACTTTTACACGCAAAAGCTTAAGCTTATGTTTTGAATCTGTATATCATTTACCATTTATTACATATCCTCATATGGGGCAGTGCTCCCAGAAATCGCTTAGTCTATACATTGCATTCAAATGAAACCATGAAATTATTCGAAATACAACAGTTTGCTTGGATCACCTGAAGATCAGGGGCCCCATGTATCCTTGTTTTTTGCTTTACACTACCAAATATATATTAAATTAAATTGAATGCCCGGTTAGGTCAACTGTACGCCCTTGACGATTGGTTAGGTTAAATCGTGATACTTTCGTTAGTTTTAACGAAGATATCATTTGGTAATTGAGGCTGGGGGCCCTGATCTTCAGGTGATCCCTTTTCTTTAACTGCATCGTATTATTTCTTTGCTTTTTCTTTTTTTTATGACGATGAACGAAAATATTATTTCAGTATCCATAATGCTCATAATATATGTCACTTAATTAACCGTTTCACCGCCAAACCCGCATATATTCGTTGCAGTAAATCCGTGCCTGCCACGCCATACCCGCATATATACCCTTATCATAACGTGGCGGTGAGAGTTAAGACGACTGCCTTTCTTTGGAATAAACGTAAGGAGTTCGCATTTTATGGGAACGTTGCGTGGAATTCTTTATCCTTTGAAATTAAAAATATTCGTTCCTTTACTTTGTTTAAAGAAAAATGTAAATTTTACTTTAAAATCTTTGGGTGATTTCTGATCATTATCTCGGCTGGTGATGTATCTATTTACCAAAAAAGCCACAGGTGAGAATTTAGAGGCATGCTCTTACAAAATTTAATATATGCAGTGTATATAATAGAATTTTTTTATATTATTTCCAGCTTCGCGTTTTTGCCTTAATGTTACTGTAAATTTGTAATATATTTACAGTACGTTTATTTTCTGTTTGCTCTTGTTTATTTATTCTTTGTTTGTTATTTGTTATTTGTTAACTTCTGAGCGAAGTTAGTACTCGTATATAATAATATTATTATTATTTTCTAAAATTTATTTATTTTTATTTATTTTATTTATTTATTTATTTACAAATATATATACACACACACAGTTTTCATAGATTAATATAATTTGACTATTAAATACAGATGTTGATTACAGTTGCAAACTGCCTTTAACAAGCGTGCACGCTTTACAGGCCGAAATCTACTAATTACATACAATTATAATAATTATATTAATGATAATAAATTTATGATTACAAGATTTTTATAATAGACTTAAAAGACTAAAAGGAACTTACAGACTAGTACATATACTTATATTAGGAGATAAATACGAATAATGAAACCAGTATAAAACTGTAACGAACTTACAAACGAGGACATTTACTTTTATAAACCCTTATTAGTACAAAGAATAATGAAATGTGGTGAAAAGTGATAGGAGAGATTTTTAGAAGAAGGAAAAAGTAGCAAAGGGAGAAAGAAAAGAGCGCCTTCAGTAACTTTAGAATTTGTTAAGTTTTAATCATCTTATAAAAGATGAGACAGCATTGATTATTTTTAATTGGCCCTTGGCCCCTCCTTCCCGGATAAAAAATAATAAAATAATTCCACCGCTAAATAAATGTAAGAATTTCTACTAAATTGAAAAGTATAGTTTGCCTTTGAGATATATTCACTCTCCATATACCTTGGAATCGTTTTTCTTTTTCCTTGTGGGTTTGCAGCATACCTTGTTTGATGTTCGTGATGTATCTGATTGGTCATTATATTCTCGATTAATATGGTCGGAGCGGATTATTTTGTAACTCTGAACATTAGGGAGCACATCTGTATTTCAAATATGTCTTTAAATTTTAATATACGCGGTTGCTTGAAGATTCCTGACGTATGAGCATAATAATCGCGCTTGTTTATTTTCCTAATAATTCTCTTCTGGTTTATGATTGAAGGGTTTGATGATGTTATCACGTGTACTCCCATATGCGGTAATATTGTATGCGAGATGTGGGTAAATTAGAGAGAAGTATAACGTTTTAAGTGTATTTGTGGGAAGGAAATGTGATTTTGTTAATATAAACGAGAATTTCGATAGCGTAGTTGGTCACCAAGCACAACTCCTAATAATTTCCTTTCACTGAAGCGCGATATCAAGTGCAAGTCGACGATAATATTGAAGTCTGGTATTAATTTATTTTTTGTGATTAGCAGGAAGTTTGTTTTGTTTTTATTTAAGGATAATTCATTGGCTCTCAGCCAGTCGCACACTCTTGCGATGTCTCTATTTGCTATTTCATTGAGGGATGTGAGATCGCTGTCTGAGTATATCAGGGAGGTTTCGTCCGCATATTTGGAAGCCTTCCCCGTTATGAGACTTGTGAGTTATTTATGTAGAAATAGTAGGGGGTCCAAAATGCTTCCTTGTGGAACTCTATGTGTGACTTTTTTAGTTCGGTGGTGATGATGTTATTATGTTTGATGTATTGATTTTTGATGTATTGATTTCTGTTGTATAGGTATGATTTAAACCAATTTAGAGCAACGTTATTTATGCCATAATGAGATAATGTATAAATATGTCGTGGGAGAGTGTATCACAGTCTTTTCATAGGTCCATAAACAAGAGGACAGAATCTTCATTATTAAGGTTTTTATATAGCACGTCTATTACGGTTGAAATCGCGTCGTTTGTTTTATGGCCCCCCTTAAAACAAAATTGATACTTCGATATAAAGCTATTTTCCTCGAAATATTTCGCGAGTTGCGTGTTTACAAGTTTTTCAAATAGTTTTCCTAATGTGGGTAAGATGGATATAAGTCGATAATTCAAAGGTAGTGATTTGTCTCCTAATTTGAATACTGGACAAACACGTGCCCTTTTAAGTACGTCAGGGAAAATACCATGATGGAGAGATGAGTTGAATAATATTGATAAAGGGAGAGATAAAATATCTGAGCAGTATTTAAAGACAGCGTTTGGAATAGAATTTACGTGACACGATTTGTTTTTAAGGGTCGAAATAGCCGTTTTAACATCTCTGGGAGAGATAAGAGAGGAGAAAATATGAAGGGGGATTAGCAAGATATTCTTCGTAGCTTGCGTGTCGAGGGCACTATGAGATCGGTTGTATTTTTACCCAAGGTAGCAAAGTACTTATTTAGATGATTGGCTATATCTAATGGTTCGTTATAAGTGGTATTATTTATTGTTATATTTGTGGAAAAACAACTTTCTTCTTTCTTCCTATGTAATATTTCATTGGTAAGTTTCCATTGCTTCTTAGAATCATCTTTGTATTCCTCAAATTTATTGTTGTAGTACTCTGATTTTGTCTTTTTGATTAGGGTATTTAGTTTGTATCTGTAATTGGCGTAAATTTCTTGGGGCATTATGCCTTTCTTGACGTGTTTATAGATTAAATGTTTTTGCCGTATAACTTTTAGGAGCGGTTTATGTAACCATGGTTTATTTTGCCTTTTCTGGGTCGTGTTTATAGTAGTCACAGGACAAAGCTCGTTGAATGTATCGTATGTATCAGAGAATTTAATAAAACTTTTATTTATGTCGTCAGCCCCTTCGAAGTCTTCAGACCCGTAATTTGTTAAGTCTAATTTCTGTTTCAGACCTTTTAAATTTTAATTTATTTTTCTGACTTTTATTTTCACGCGATCTGTCTCCGGGATTTAATGACACTCATTTAACTCTAAGACACAGCCGAAATGGTCAGAGATTCCCAGCACAAGTATACCGGCTGTATGGTTCAGATTACCTTTACACCATAGGTGGTCTATTAAAGTTGAGTGCTCTATGCGGATATTGCGCCGATAACATTCTTGATTGGATTTTAAGTAAAAAGAAAAGCACCGATATTAATTGTACCGTTTATTTTTTAAAAAGGTAATATTTTCGGTAAAAAAACATTTTTATAGCGCCTCGGTGGTGTAGTGGTTAGCGTCGCTGACTCCGAATCCATCGGCCCAGGTATCTAGACCCAGTGACGGCAGGCGGCGCGCAGCAAAACCCAGCTGTTCATCCTTCCACACAATAAAAATTGGTTGGTAGATAAATGGGTACCCTGGGTAGCCTAGTAGTTAAGACGCAGGGCTGCGGGTGGGGCGTGGTTCGGATTCCACATTAAACTGTAGATCTAAGGTGGAGTGACAAGATTGATCTTCGTCAGAATGAACAATTCGGGCGGAAGCTAAACCAAGGTTTAACCACGGTTAATGAAATGACTGATTAAATTCGTTTTTTATTATGATAAAAAGTACCCTTATATTAATGAAAGTGATGCACCAACTTGCTTATGTTTTTTCTCTGTGTTGTAAGCAATAACTCCACAAACCTATGATTAAGTTTCGTTTTAAGAGAGGAAGCGTATTTATATTAAAAAAATTTACCATATAAAAACCTTTAAATTTATCTAACGGGGAAAATCAAGCCCATCATGAGAACGTAATAAGAAAAAGTGATGAAATAATGTTCAACATTGTTTGTAAAATCTGAGAAATAAAGAAAAATTATCCCAAAATTGTAAGTTATGATTCAGTTTGGAGTCCAATTGAGCGTTAAGCTACCGCAAAGTGGCTGCTTCAAATGCTTATTATGTCGACATAATCCCAAACCACCCTTTACAAGAAATAAAACATGCTGAACACGAAGGGAGAAAGGAACGCGAAACATTTGCATGAAATAAAGGCAAAAACGGTGCTCAGCCCACAAAATGGAATCTATCACAAAGACAAATACAGTACATTTTTTTATTGGAACACAGCTTTAACGAAAACAAAACAGCGTACAAGATATTAAATAACGTCACTATATACAATTCGTTACAAGTTGTGAAAGTCATTTATGTAGTGAAAGTTATTTATTTTTATTTCCATTTTGGCGAAACTGCTTTAGCCCTTAACAAGTGATCTTTCGAAGAATAAACTTAAAAGTTATTTTTCATCCTTTGTAATTTAAGTATATGTAACTTATTCACACGCATATATCATATATTAAATACTCACAGTATTTCAGTGCATTCACAGTAAATCAAATTTCATATTTAACGATGGTAAACAGTTGATATATTGATGTATCTCTCGATGGTAAGTAATAAAGTTTACTTATCAAGACAGTCACTTTTCCAAGAAAACGGAATAATCCTTTTTTTTTTGGTTGGATTTGTTTTGCTCACTAAAATGACAAATTTAGAACTGTTACAGAATACTCAGCCTAAGAAATTTTGGTATGATAAACTAGGTATCATATGAAATACTTCGCCACGGGAATAATACATAAACAATTCATTTATTTAATATAAATTTATAATATGTAGAAAATAGAAAATTATTTAAGTAAACAACCTGTAAAAAGATTTGAAGCAATGAACGATACGTATGAAATAAAAATGACTCCTACAATTCAAAGTTAATTTTAACATCTCAAATTGTGTTTCATATCGGTTTTCTTTATAAAATCTGACTAGATTACGACAGAGAAAGAATCATCGTATTTTCCTTCCTTTCAAAGAGGGATTTTCCAACACGAATTCGACATTCGTCGAATTCGTCCTGACACCAGGCAGATTGGCTTTGCTTCTCGGATTCAGTTCGAGTTACAATCAGTGATGGAAAAACTAGAAAACCATGAAATATATTGCTTTGCAAGTTAGCAATTGAACAGTAAATAGGGTCAGAGGGTCTTTTTGGTTTGGCGGACTGCTGCAGATTTTTACGAAACTTAAAAATCAATTATTTACAAATTTTATCCTAAGGAAATGTAAATTAGGTTAGGTTAGGTTAGGTTTAGTTAGTTACGTTAGGAATTAGATATTTCCTTAGGATAAAATTTGTAAATAATTGATTTACTAAATTTCATAAAAATCTGTAGCAGTCCGCCAAACCGAAAAGATCCCAATCAGAAAAGATAGATAGTGTATTCAAGTTTTTGCGTGGCTATTTTATCCTCAGACTTTTGATTTGATTTGATTTCGTGATTGTACAAAACGTTAACGTATTTTTTTTAATAATACAAGCAGAGCCTTCGGCTCACTGCCCAACGGGCACTGCTTGTGCTTCGCAAACTCGCCTACGGCGAGGGCACCTTCGGTGCCTGGATACCCCTTTGGGGGGAGGTCATTCTCCCTCTCCCACAAAACCTCCTCATCCCCCTTTGTGCAACTTGGGGCTAACCCCACCCCCCTTGTTGTATTAACCCCCCTCCCCATTACCCCCACCCCTCCCCACTACCCCACCCCCTCTCCCCATTGTCCCCACCCCCCAGGGGAAAGGGATGGCACCTTGCAACAATTGATCAACATTGCAATTGCATATGCACTCGAACATTTTGCGGTCATACTACTTTGGGAACTAAATAGTGTGACACATCTACTATCACTGATATCGTTTTCACCTGAAATGTATCCTTTTATAGCCGGACGATGTGCAACTTTATTTTTATTTTTTCACTTTTTCATGTATTTTTTATTGGTTGTAGATTAATTAATAATAAATAAAGGATCACCTGAAGTCAGGGCCCCCATGTATTCTTGTTTTTTTGCTTTACAGTACCAAAATATAATAAATTAAATTGAATTCCCGGTTAGGTCAACTGTACGCCCTCGACGATTGGTTAGGTTAAGTCGTGATATTTTCGTTAAAACGCGGGATATTTTGCTACCCGCACGAAGGGTGGGTTCTCTGCTAGTATACATATATATATATACACGCAGCAAAAGTTCCCCCAAAGCACAACCGAGAAGAGAACTGGGAGGGGCGGGTGTGTCGCTAAAACCTTCCCTTGTTCTCCGTTAATGTATATACTACATTTGGTGAAGATTACTCTAGTCGTTCAGGAGTGTATAAACGAACATAAAACAGAGAGACAGACATCATTTCTTACATACATATATAAATAAGCTTATAGATATATAACCTTGGTTAACCTTGGTTTTACTTCCGTCCGAATTGTTCATTCTGACGAAGATAAAGCTTGTCACTCCACCTTAGACCTACAGTTTAACGTGGAATCCGAACCATGCCCCACCAGCATCCCAGCGTCTTAACCACTAGGCTACCCAGGATACCCATTTATCTACCAACCAATTTTTTTTTATTGTGTGGAAGGATGAACAACTGAATTTTGCTGCGCGCTGCCTGCCGTCATTGGGTCTCGATCCCGGGGCCGATGGATTCGTAGTCAGCGACGCTAACCACTACGCCATCGAGGCGCTATATATATATATAATCAGGGATAGAAATACACCATCGAGGCGCTATATATATATATAATCAGGGATAGAAATACACCATCGAGGCGCTATTATATATATATATATAATATATATATATATATATATATATATAATCAGGGATAGAAAATTGAAAAACTATCAGTTCGATTTTCGATTTTAGTTCCTATCGAAATGAAGTATCAGTTCCTATTTCGATATAAATTTTAGAATTTTTGTTCAGTTTCTGTCTTTTTCAATATAAATTTTTCGGTCAATTTTGTTATCAGTATCAGTTTTATATCGATATTACAACTACTCATACGTTTAGTACTCATATTGGCTTTATGCACGTCTATCATTTTAAAACTTTTCCAGTGCCAAATGACTAACTATCAAGAAATGTCATTTTATGGTAGGATTTTCCTTAAATCAATACACTCATTAAATATGCGTACATATATTTTACCGCGGGATATTTTGTATCAATGACTTTTTAAAAAATTTTCCTAAAGGATTTTTTTAAAGAAATCTTGTTCAATTGCCAAAAACTTTCAAAACTTTCCGGAATTACGATGTGCGCAAAAAAAAAAAAAAAAACTATAGGCACGTGAGTATAATGCGTATGCCTAGTTACACCCTGTAGTGAAATATAAATCTAAACATACGAAGCGTCTCAAATAATATCCTCTCTTCTATAAATGATTCAAATGAACGTCGTAGAAACCACTGCCAGGTTGCCAATTACATAATTGAGTTTCAAATCTAAATATAATATGGTTCGATCTCTTTAATAAAATAAATCTGACGCTAATTATATATTAAAAGATACACAGTAACTGCAAAGATACAAAAATCTTCTTGAATAAGAATTAGTGGAACTAGCCCTGGGTATTTCTTCATTTTTGTCTATTAATTATCTATCTAGTTTTCAGAAATTTAATCTCGTGCCACAACTTATTCACACACACACACACACACACACACACACACACATTTTAACTGGAGAAAATAATACTGTATATCTGAAAGCTTCAGAGAATCATTAATCAAACTCGCGTAATCTTATAGAAAGAAATTTACCCTTAACCCTGCATTCATTATTCTTAGGTTAGTCATTGCATTATTCAGGCATGATTAATGATTTAGGGTTAAAATTTTCAGTGACGTCTTAATGGTGGTGAGCGAGATGCTGAACCTAAATACAATTTTCAGTTTCATGATGTCTTAGGCTAGGACTAACAGCTTTTTTTATCTTCAAAACATGTAGAAAAAGCTCTTCATCACTGACTGTAATATATATAAACATGAAAAACATCTGGAACGTTATCTGGAAGAATGACCTAATGTTACTGTAGTCTAAATTCATAAAATTCTGGACGGGCTGGACATTGAAAAATTGGAATTTATCGCCTAAATGTAAATTGGCTTGTAATAGTTTTGTTTCTTGTTTCACATTTTGCGGATGTGTGTGCGTGTGTGTGTGTGTGTGTGTGTGTGTGTGTGATCCAAATGATGGCTTTTCGTTGAATAACACAATTAATGGGTAAAATAAATTTCTGAGACGCGATTTTACCGATATCAGATTTAGCAATTTGATGTGCGAGTCGTTTAGACTTTTCGATACCAATAGGCAATAACTCTTAATCATGCGAACCTCTCTCTCGCTCTCTTTATATATATATATATATATATATATTATATCATATATATATATTATTGTATTTGGTATTCATCTCTCATTTGTGACGAAAACAGAACCGGGCACAATGTAACATAACCTAACCAAACCGAACCTAACCTGACCTAATTCAAGTTAAATTAACATGAATTTAACTGACATGCATAAGGTCGAGATTTTGAACATTACTTACGCAAGTTCAGAAATTTTGGTATTAACATTTTGCGGATCGACATTGTTCTGCTACCTCCTCACCCTGATAGAAAACCAAATTCAAAATTCGGATAATGTTACCTACTCAAGGTATATAATTCTATTTTTCTTTTTACGTACATACTGAAAAATGTCACTTGGTACAGAACTCCTTCTTTAGGTCTGCGGCTTATATATAATTCCAGGTTGTGCCTGCATGAGGGGTTAAACTAGGGGTTCACAACCTTTTCTGATTTAAGCAACCCCAATGCCATATGTTCTTCTTCCACGACACCCAAGAGTATTTATGTATCTCACTGTTCAACATCCATTCGCCCCGCCCCCCCTTTCCTAAACATCACCCAACTTCAAACTGAGCCCTCGCAATTTCCGTATGGCCGTAATAAATCAGTAAAGCGCAATTGTTTTGTCTCAGGTGAAAGCTCAATATATACTTTAAATTCGCAAGTCACTTAAATTTTAAGTGCATCTTTACAAATTTCGACCCTCTCGGGGCTACGTCGTAGCCAATGTCGTAACACCGCTTCACGATCCTTAGCGAAGTTAAGCGACACTGGGGCGGATATTAGTTGGATGGGAGAGCGTCTGCTGCGTTCAGACTATGTAGCGACCCGTGGTTCGGATCCCACGTAAAGCTGTAAGTCCCCCTCCGTCATATAACCCTAGATGTTGCGAGGGAGGTTAAACAACCCCCATCATTATATTCGACCCTCTGGCTCGAGAAGTTAAGCTCATATTTTTTATGGCCGTGGTATTCTGTAAATTTATTGACCAAAATTGACGTCTCATCAATTTCCCGCCTCTTACTGACTGTCTTCATTCCCTCACTCTTCGCCACAATGTTAACTCTCTCTTTACTTTCGCTATTATAACGGACATTGCCAAAGCTGGGCACAAACCGTTAATCCGTTAATCGTTAATTAACGAAGTTAACTTTTTCGTTAACGATTTAACTTTTAAGTTAACTTTGAAAATCATTATCGGACTAATTAACTTCCGTTACATTTAACTTCCGTTAACTCAAGTCCGTTAACCCAAAAAATTCATAAATAAACGTTTAAAAGTTTCTATTATTTTCAGTGCTGAGCAGGTGCGCAATTAATCCGCCACTGTTAATAGTGATGAACGAATTTCCATTTCCGCAGTGCAAAATCAGGCGATATATTTGTTTCCGTCGCCACAATTTGTGTCTTACCAAATATGGTAGTTATTTATGGCATTGGTTTGAGCAAAACATGGTCGACTGTAAAATCAGGCGGAAAGATTTGCCATTTGAGTTGAATGTTTCAACTTCTTTCAAGAAATATCACGAGCATTTCCAGATCATGTCACCTGTGGCCAAAGCACTCGACAAGATCCAGGGGGAGGAACAAGCCTACCTTGGGACTCTGCTGCCAACAGTTGCTGCGACAATCTTCAGGCTTAAGGACTTGAAGTCCAAGGGCCTCGTCTACTGCAGCGCCTTGGTCGACGCACTTTTGGCAGGCATCGACAAAAGGTTTGGGCCCCTCCTGGAGGATGACGAATGACAGCTGGCTGCTGCCTTCCATCCCTGGTTTCGCCTCATCTGGTTGGACAAGTATGACAACACCAAGGTCGCCAGGGTGAGGAAAAGCATGGAGGGTACAGTCGAGGAGGCCATGAAGCAGCAGTCCAACGAAGTGGGCAGCAACAGTGGAGGCAGCAACAACGAGGAGGAGGAGGAGGATGACTTCTTCAGTGCTGTCATCCAGACAAAAGAGAGCAGCAGAAGCCACAGGTCACTCAAGGGCAAGGCCCAGAACTTGGTCAAGACCTGGCTGGAGACCAACTCCAAGGACTTGCTGACAGATGCTGCCTTCTTGGGTGAGCAAGTGTTGGTGGACTTGTTCATCAAGTTCAACACAGCCATCCCCTCCAGTGCTGCAGTAGAGCGTTTGTTCTCTATGGGCAAGGACATCCTGAGGGCCAAGAGATCATCCCTGTCTGATGAAAACTTTGATATGCTAATTTTCATGAAGGGCAACATGCATCTCGGACAAAATGGAGAACGAGAAGAAGAGGGAAAATTAAATTATATATATATATTGTGTTTTTCATTTTTTTTATAATAAAAGTTAACGTTAACGGTTTATCGGTAACTTCCGTTACATGTTTAACGAATTAACGGATTAACGGTTAACGAAGTTAACTTTTTGGTTAACGGATTAGCGGTTAACGAAGTTAACTTTTTGGTTAACGGTGCCCACCACTGGACATTGCTCTGCTGAGCTCTCTAACTGCATGCCACCTCCTTTAAGGAGAGCACGCAGTACCTGACTTTCGACACATTCTCATTCCCTTTTTGTCCAACTCCCTAATGCATGCAAGGGTTAATTGTTTTTATTTCAATCTCTCATCTACTCAACGGTGAACTCTGGAACAATCTCTGACCTTTAACCTTTCAAACGCAGAGTGTCCAGGCATCCCGAAAGCCCTGGACCTTGATTTTAGCTATCTCCTTTTTCTATAGTGGGGGGGAGCGGACGTTTTTGCGGGCATTCGCCCTTGGCCCCTCCTTCCCGCATAAAAAAATTAGCTTTCTGGATTTTCCGCGCCAAAATGTATGTAATTTTGCAGAAGTGTGAAAGAATTATGTTAGTCTGTAGATTTTGGTACAGCGATGCAATCAAATTTCATTCTTAAATTTACGAGTGAAACAAAGTAAAATTAAGAAACCATTAGCTAGTTTGTAAATTATAAGTAAGACAAACGTGTGTGGTGTGTGTGTGTGTCCCCATAAGTCTGAAATGACAACGTTGGTGATAAACAGATGTTTTTGCAAATATGATCAGGTTTATAAATCCTTTGTGTTATTATTAATGTAAATTAACTGCATTTACATAAAATATAAATTCAGTTAATAACATCAGTAATTATGTTGAATAAACATATTGTATATTACCTTTAATATGATGCGCATGAGCAATTCTTCAGTTAATTATTACAACGAAGGTTTGAAATTCTTAGATTAGCGCTTCCATGGAATCAGAAATAATTGAATATTACTCTTTGCAAATGTACTTATTAAAATGCTAATTGTATCCACTTTGTAGTTTGCATCTTTACAGTTTCTCTTAATTAACAATGTTTTAGCGTTAATTAAGAGTAACATATTCACTTAACTCGAGTCTTATTTTTTGTTAGAACTTTTTAATTAATTTCCCGTTAAGCTTTACTGCAATGTACAGTGTACACTGTACATGTTGCAATAGATATTTGAGCGAGGTTATATTCACTAAAGACTCAAAATTAAAATGTCTTTATTCAGTGAAGAGTAAAAGTGACAGAATTTTACAATTTTTAGATATTTGATATGACATTAATATATTCACAGTGCTCTGAATATGTCGTTTGAAACGTGGAAGCTTTATAGGCAAAATTAATAGCATTTAGTTTATTTATTACATAAAAAAGTAAAAGTGGCAAGTAATAGTAACAGTGATAACAAATAATAATAATAATAAGAAGAAGAAGAAGAAGAAGAAGAAGAAGAATAAGAATAATAACAATAAATACAACATAAAGTTTACAAAATGTTACATAATTTTAAATTAAATGATTTATTGTATATTTAGGAGAAAATAAATGAAACTTAATAAAATATATAAAAATAATAAATTACGAAATTAAAAGTGTTTAATGAAATTAGTATATTTTAATTTTAGTTGATTATAAAATGGGAACTTCGTTCCAATAGCAAAAATGGCAATAGTGAAGTTATACATCAGTAGGAGGTAATGAGGTGCTTTTTTAGTGATTTGCGAAATACATTTAGTGATGAATACTGCCTGATATGCTTAGGAATTGTATTCCACACATCTACTCCTTTGAAAGAGAGTGCGTTTCCTACAGTTTCCATTGTATAGTTAGGTTTGTGTATAAAATCAGTGGGCAGTAGGGTGTTATAACGATGTAGCGTATTTGATGTGGAGGGGGGGGCGCGATTGCTCTTTGAATGGATGATTTATGTTGATTTTTATTGATAACTTCAACATATTGACAGCAATATTGAATTTGTATAAGTCATTTAGGTTTAAAATATTTCGCTCTTTAAACATTGGAGAAGTGTGACTTTGTCTGTTGTCATCATTCGAGAGAGTTCGCAGACATTTTTTATGAATTACTTCCACATGATGTTTTATATATTTTTTTTAATTACCCGATATTGTAATGCAATATAATAAATGTGGATGGATGAAGCAATAATATAGGGTAAGTAAGGAGTGCGTTTTGAGGAAGGGTCTTTTTAGGTCACATAATATGAAGAGGAATCTTGATATTTTAGATTTGATATGTTGTACATGACTTTTGAAATTCAGTTTTTCGTCTAAATTTATGCCAAGTACTTTAACCCTTTCAAGCCTACTTTTGCAAAATGCACATACATTAATTTTTCTTATTGCTTTAGCTTGATCCCAACAGGATTGAAATGGTTAATCTCATTCACCCTTGCAAGAGTAGTATTCCCAATTTTTATTTGACAATTTGTATTAATATGTTAGCGTCGCCTTGTCGGATAAATTATCTTTTAATTGACAGTACTGATGACGATTTGACAGAGATGATTTTAACCACTTGAGGATATTTCCTCTTATTCCGTATATGTGAAGTTTATTCAATAAGATTTCATGCGAAAGTGTATCAAATGCTTTGGACAAGTCGAGGAATATGAAGACAGTGTGTTTTTTGCTGTTTGAGTTCTAATACACATTTTGAAGTAGCATGCTTATGGCATCTTCTCTTGTATGTCCCTCTCTAAACCCAAATTGTGTTTCAGTTAAAATATCGTATTTGATTAAGAATTTAGTAAGTTTATTGTACACGTTTTTTTTCAAATACTTTACTTAAAGTTGGCAATACAGAAAATGGAGCGATAATTGGCTGGAATGTTTGAGTTTCCCGACTTAAATAGGAAACATACTCTGGCTTCCTTTAGACTGTCAGGGAATATGCCTTGTGTTATTGATTCATTCATTAGGTAAGTGAGTGGTATTGCAATTTTATCGGATACTAGTTTGTATACTTTTACCGGAATCGTATTGATGTTAGAATCTTTATTTTTTGGACTTTTTATCCTTAAAGAAATATCGTGTTCCATAGCATTTTTGGATTGGATTTTTGTTCATCAATTTTTGAACAATAATGATCTGGTCTTGCCTTTTTAATGACTGCATTAAGTCTGTTACGGTAAATTCTGTATGTCTGTTCGGTAATTATATCAGTTTCCCTTAATTTAAAGAGAGTATGGTTGTGTTTGATATTCACAATGAGTGCTGGGGTGATCCAGTGGTCGTTGTATTTAGTTTTAGATATTACTTTTGATTTAAGAGGAAAGTTTATGTTGAATATATCTATTGGTGTGTTTGAGAATGCTTGAAATTTTGTTCCAATGTCATGGTTACGTTTTGTTACTGTAGTCCAGTCAAAAGCTGTTATTTCTCTCAGGAACTTCAGTTTGCTATTATAGCTATAAGATCTATAATCACCTTTTATATGAGGGCCACTCAATATATTTTGTCCCACCTTTTTTTTCTTTCCAAGTTTCCTTGTAAGTTCCAGAAATTTTATACACAAGTAGGTACATACCTTTTTTACAGTTTTTATTTTTCCACATAGTCTCCATCCTTTTCTACGGCTTTCCCCCACCTCGAAACAAGGGTCTTTATTCCTTGCTGGTAAAAGTCTGCTGGGTTCCGCTGGAGCCACCTCTTAACCTCCTCAACAACTTCATCGTCACTCTGAAACTTTCTTCCACGAATAGCATCCTTCATTGGCCCAAACAAATGGAAGTCAGAAGGTGCCAGATCCGGGCTGTATGGAAGGTGGGGGTAACACAGTCAAGCGCATGCCTCTGAGTTGATTGTTTGTCCTTTCTTCATAATGCTTTCATGTCCCAGAAGATGGTGGCCATAACCTTTCCTCCAGAGGGAGCCATTTTGAACTTTTTCTTGCGTGGGGAGTCTGCGTGGTGCCACTCCATGGATTGGCGTTTTGTTTCAGGTTTAAAGTGGTATACCCAAGTCTCATCCCCAGTCACAATTCGTGAAAGGAAGTTATCTCCTTCTGTCTCGTGTCGAACCAACGACTCGGAAGCAATTTCTTTTCTTTGAGCTTTGTGATCTTCAGTCAGTTCGCGAGGAACAAACCGTGAACACACTTTTGAGTATCCCAGTTCCTGAATTAGTATTCACACTTCTTTCACTAATTCCTAGCTCCAGTGATAACTCCTTGTATGTAACGCGCCGATTTGATGGAATGATGCTGTTAGCACGTTGCACAGTGTGAAATGTCACAGCCAATGCCGGGCGACCGCTACGTGGCTCATCATCGAGGTTGGCTCTCCCTCTCTCCGATGATCTCATACGTTTAGACCAGCGTCCAACTGTGCTTCGGTCAACAACAGCATCTCCGTAAACGTTTTGTAGACGTTTGTGAATATTTCCAACTGTTTCCTTCTCTGCGGTTAAGAACTCGATAACAACTCTCTGATTACGACGCAGATCAATGTCAGACGCCATTTTCGAAACTGCGTTAACCATCGGTTTTATACAAGGGCGTTTAAAAGCGGTTTTATACAAGGAGGGGAGGTTCAAACTGGAAAATCGGGTTATGTGAAGCGCAGAAAGTTCAAACTTACTGCCCAAAAGACATTTCAGCCCCATGGCCTATTATTTAGCTAAGAAAAAAGGGTGGGGAAAAATATATTGAGTGCCCTAGTAGTTTCCTTTGCTGAGAAATGGGTGATTAGCATGGTGTGTGCAGGGAAGTGATCTGTGATATTTAATATAATTGTATAATTATATTATTTAATATAATTATATACACATATTGTAGTGAAGTATCAATGAAGTAATCCTCGGGGTACGTTAGGTAGGAGATAGGGAGTGCTGGAACTCCCGTTTCTAGTGTCACTGACTCACTGTTCCCCTTAGCCGTTCTTTTCCGTGTCTCATCTACCCTGTGAGCAGTCCACCATGCTTTCAAACATACACTTCTCCCTCCATTCTTTACTACACATACATGCATCTTACACACTACAAAATCTTAAAAAAAAAAAATAGCTGGCCCTTAATTTCGGTTCTTTCCTTATCCTTATAGAGTGGGGAGGGGGGGGGGCTTTTTTTGTGGGCGTTCGCCCTTGGTTCCTCCTTCCCGCATAAAAAATAAATATATATGCCAGGTTCCGTACTCAGTGGGTAACACCGTTTCCTCTAAGCGGACTGAAGACACTGAGGCCAGGGGTTTCATTCCCGATGATGCTGGTAATAGGCGTCTCCTTGGTGTAGTGGTTAGCATCGTTGACTACGAATTCTCCCCCCCCGAGTTCGATTCCTAGTGATAGCAGGCAGCACTCAGATCACCCATTTGTTCATTCTTCCATACAAAAAAAAATGAAAATTGGTTTGTAGATAAGTGTGTACACTGGGTAATCTTGTGGTTAAGACGCCCTGCTGCTGATTGGAAGGTCGTGAGATGGAGTCCAGGAGAGGATTTCATAATTTCTGACTTCTCTGTTGGGACGTGGTTCGGAATCAACGTTAAGCTGTGGGGCTAAGGTAGAATAACAAGCCTCACCTCTGTCATGATGAACAATTGGGGCGGAAGCAAAACTAATCTATATACAAAAAGTTCAAACTCCATTTTTCTTATCGATAAACATCCGTAAGAAACATAATAGTTTCTGACTGGACTTTTGACGCCGACTGTATACGCCATTCGCAGCTGATTCCAATTCGCAGATTTAGTATTTATTTTTTCTTCCTTGTCATTATAACATAATGTCATTAAGAAAAGATGTTGCAATAATTACTGAGGAGGTAAAGACACTAATGTGTGCGGATTACTTATTATTAACAAGCACCATTAGGAGTCGAATCCGCGACGTTCGTGTCTTCACTTACAGGTATACGTTGTTAGCCACTGAGCTACGGCCCTTGACTAAAGATGGCGTAACTCGATGTTTTTGTTTTCGTGTTGTAAAAATCTGTACATTTAGTGAATGAATTAACTATAGCTTATGCATCATTGCTCTGAAAAAATACTCCTAAAATTCTCTCTCTCTCTCTCTCTCTCTCTCTCTCTCTCTCTCTCTCTCTCTCATTTCGATATAGACTAATTTACTTAAGAAGGCATTAAAATATCACGATGTCTCCTGAGATTGTTAGGGCGTGTGAATGAGCCAATAGAGAAAGCAGAATAACTTTGTCATTTATTATAATTATCAAGAACCATCTGAAGACAATTAGACAAATAAGAGAAACAAACAAATAACAAATAACAGAAACTACATTAAATGTTTTAGAAAGAATAACAAACAATAGAAAAAGGCATAACTTACACTATTTTCATATTTGAAAATGAAAAAGGAATGAAAAACCAATTGAGATGAAACATGAAACTTGAGAGAAGTAAAGTGAAAGAATAAATCTCTACAAGTATCGTAAAATAATAAATAAATAAATAAATAAATAAATATAATATATATGAAAATGAAAATGAAAATGAAAATGAAAAGGTTTATTGGCAGACTATAGTCCATATGACAAATATTATTAATACAATGACAGTTCATATACTAAGGATAGAAATATATACAACTGATTAATACTGTAATGTCGAAGTTAAGTGGAGCTACAGACAGACGTTTTCGTACCAAGAAGTCCATACCTTAGAGCAGGGATTCCCAAAGTGGTCTGTACAGACCCCCAGGGGTCTGTAGGAAGCTTCCAGGGGTCTCTAAGCTTTTGGAAAAATAGTAACATTAACTATATTAAAATAAATTTCCATTTCACACTAGACATTCGGTAAGTGTTTATTAAACTGGTTTAATGAGCGTAGAATGTTTAATTTTACATTAATTTATAAGCTATCTATGTTTATGAAATATACTATAGTTTGTAACTGAATTCATAATTTTTTTTGTGGGGGGTCTATGTCCGTACGGAATTAATATTTAGGGGTCCTTGGTGGTAAAAGTTTGGGAACCCCTGCCTTAGAGGATAAATGGCAGGACTCATGGATAGCTTGGATGATCGGGTTGGTTGATTTTTTAATTCTTTGCATTAGACTGTATTGAGCACGTCTTGTTACCTCCGGGAAGCTCGGGACATTGCGGGTAGCAAACATTTGCGAAGCTGAGCATCTCGGGGATAATTTATTTAAGAGTCTAAAAGACCTGTTGTAGGGTTCTGCCAGAACCTTTTTTATAATTCACCCAGAGTTGCTGTCCGTATATATTACTGCAGAAAGTACGAAAGAGACTGTCTTTAGCTTCACTTGTACAGAATCGAAAGTTCCTTACGGTCATTTTCGCTTTAGCACACAGGCTTCGAGATTGTTTTCTTATATCCGAGTCATCACTCAAGGAGCTGGTAATAGTTTGACCCAAATATTTAAACTTTTGTACTTCCTCAATTACCTCACCATTCATTTTAAACCTTATATCAGCTGGCTGATTACAGCTTTTAGGATGAAATTGCATAACCTTAGTTTTTGTAACATTAAAAAGAATATCATGTTTGTGCGAATACTCTTTGCAGACTTTTAGTAGCCGATCCAGACCTTTAACAGAGGGATTTATTAACACCATATCATCGGCATAAACTAATATATATGTATATATATATATACATATATATAAACATATATAATGCACAAATACAATGGCAAATCTTTATCATTCATATTGTTATAACTGAAATATAATTGAAGTGGTTTGAAACGAAGCGTTCAACTTTATCAGGAGAAGAGACGGCGAGGCGTCAGAATGGAAAAGACGAAGGAACGAAGAAGAAGCAAAGTTGTTGGAGAGATTTTTGGCTAGGTGCCAGAAAGAGCGAGAACTAAAATTAGAGAGATTTAAAAAATAATTTTCTGCTGAACAAATTTTTTGGCGAGTCGAAGAACAGATTCTTCACTATTCCGGGCAAAAATATAAGCTGAGTGAGAATCAGGAGCTGGATGGCGACGCGACAGTACCTTCTGAAATCTTTCTCTCTGTTGCGGATAGCATTAAAACAAGCGAAATTAATTAAAGATTTTTTTTGCATTAGTACTCGGAAAAGAATCACTTCCGTGATGCGTTCAGCGCACTCAGATGAGCCACGGCCAAGGAAGCAGTAACCATTCAATGCGAAATTAGAGAAATACTGTCTAAGGGCCTCTCAATCAGCGGCGCCAAAGTGTTAAAGGCGTCTCTTCTTAGGAGGATCCAAAGGGCGAATTGAAGCGATAAGACAGGAAACAGATATAAGATTGTGGTCGGAGGAGCCCAACGGAGAAAAAAGTTTATAGAGTAAGAAGAAGATTGATTGATGGAAAATAAATCCAGAATGTTGGGCCTATCTCCAAGGCGATCGGGGATACGAGTAGGGTGTTGTACAATATATTCTAGATCATTCAGGAAAGAGAATTTGTAAGCTAGTTCACCAGGGATGTCAGTGAAATTGGAGGAAAGCCAAAGGTGGTGGTGAACATGAAAGTCACCTAAAATAGAGAGTTCAGCGAAAGGAGAGTGGTGTAGAATGTGTTCCACTTTAGAAGTGAGGTAGTCAAAGAGTTTTGGGTAGTTAGTAGAATTAGGAGAAAGGCAGACAGCGCAGATGCACTTAGTTTGAGATTGGCATGTAAGCCGTAGCCAGAGGGTGTAGAATTCAAATTCGGGAATACGAGAGCAAGTTATGTCGTTGCGTACATATACGGAACATCCATCGTTGGAATGGAATTGAGTATATAGAAAGTAGGAGGGTGCAGAAATGGGGTTGCCGTCAGTCGTCCCAGACATCTGAGATTCAGTGAGGAGAAGGCCAAGTTTAAAGGAGAAGTCGTGTTCAACAGATTGGAAATATGAGAAAAGGTCACGAATGTTGCAGAAGTTTGTGAAAAGTGAATCAGAGAGAGGTCCAGGACATCTCGAATGGGTGGTAGCAGAATCAACCCCGCTGCCCGGGTCTGCGTTCCCGTATCCGCAGCGGATGAGCCAGAAGTGGGAACATTTTTGGTCCCCTCCACACTCCACAGGGGACTTCATTCCCAGAGGGCATGATCTTTCATTAGCTACACTAAATACAGGCCAGTCCACTTTTTTATGTACTTAGAAGGTTTTAATAAATAAAAGGAATCATTTACAGAAACCTCAAGTTCCTTTCAAATGACAGAATTTGTTTCGCTCAGCAGAATTTTCACTCAGATGTTCCATCCGTCAGAATGGAATATTTCTAATGTGATACCATTTTATTTGGTTTGTTGGCTTCGTAATTTCATTTACATTATCCCTTTTAGGGATAGATAATTGAATAATTGATTTTATATCAAATGAAACTCGTCCTGTAGTTTGCTTTTTAATCCTTTAATGCTATACTATTAGTTCATTCACAATTGAAATCAACTATTTTACCAGGTTTTCAACTTTAAAACTAGTCACTTGACGGCAAACAAAATTATGTGAACGTGAGTCGAAATCTTCATGTAAAATTTAATTTTTGTAAGTTTACCTTATTTAAATTTTTGTTTGTGGACTTTCTTTAAAGAATAACTTTAGCGAGCTGTAACATTATACCTACTCAGCCATGGAACGACGCAGTGAAGCGGATAAATTTTTGGTATGTGCTTTCCCGTTTCGTATATATATATATATATATATATATATCGGGTGCCCCCCCCCCCCCCCCAAAAAAAAACGCCTTGAGATTTGAACATCAATAACTTAAAACATATGTAGTTCACACTTCCAAAATTTACAAAACTTTTGCCTCAATCTATTGATAAGCCATCATAAAAATTTCAGACCTCTACATAAAATACTTTTTCCACAGCTGAGGGAACAATGAGGAATGGTGAAAAAAACGAATATCCTAAATCTTAAATGTGTATAGCTGTACCTGGCAACTATTCTAAGACTTGTAGTAGTTTCCTTAGCCTATGGAATAGGATAATCTGTTAGTCTCTGAAAAACGTCAGATGATATAGGCTACGCCATCTTAAATAGTTTTTTAAACTTACCCTTCAAATTATGGTTCCAACTAACGGTGAAAAAGCGGTGAGTGAAAAGTGTTTCTTGAAAAAAAGATGGATTGGGGCAAGAATTTTGAGGGAATTTCCAGGAATAACTTGTAATGTTACGTCTGTGAATAGAATAATTAAAAAACTTAAAGCAACCGGTTCGACGGCACGGAAGCATGGAAGTAGTCGGCCTAAAACAGTTTACACTCGAGACAATATAGCAATGATCGAAATGATGAGCCTATCTCAAGAGGATCGACCTGGGTCACACTGCTCTCAGAGGAAAATTGTAAGAAATTTAGGTATCAGTCGAAGTTCCATACCAAGAATGCAGAGAACGGGAGGACTTAAAGCATTTAAAAGGATCCGTGTTTCAAGATGTGACAGCAATGTAAGAGCGAAAATAAAAATTCGTTGTAGAAAATTGCTTGATAGATTTTCGTCCAATGATGTTAAAAAAATAGTTTTTACAGATGAAAAAGATTTCACCATCGAGATTGCTCGAAACTCCCGGAACGATGTTGTTTATGGTCGGCGTAAGAAAGACATTCCTCCATCGAGACTTTACTACCAGACAAGTCGGTTTTCCAAAGTAATCATGGTATTAGCAGGTGTATCGTGGAATGGAAAGACAAAATTCATTTCATTTCAGAAAATAAAAAAATTAATTCACAAATCTATGTAAATATCTTAGAGGGGAATCTTTTGCCTGATTGTCGGCGTCTCTATTATGGAAACGATTTCATACTCCAACAAGATGTTGCTACAGCTCATACTAGCAAGTTCACACAGGATTATCAACAACAGAATGTAGTCAATTTCATTGGAAAAACGACTGACCCCCGCAATCACCAGATTGCAATCCCATTGATTATTACATATGGAACACTCTAGCAGAGAAGATTTATGAAGGCCAAACAGAAAATTTTACAGAAATGCAATTAAAGAAAAAAATATTCGAATGATATCATGTCGTGGAAGAAAAGGTTAAGATTAGTTTGTGAGCAGAACGGCGGACATATTGATCATATTTGTTAATAAGATGTGAATAATAAAAAATTTTCAGTTTATGATATTCGTTTTTTTCACCATACCCCATTGTTCCCTCAGCTGTGGAAAAAGTATGAAGGAAAACACTCTTCAGGCAGACTTAAAGTGGTTTCCTTTTTCATACTTCTTCGCGACAGTGCGTTATTTTACATTATATATATATATATATATATATATATATATATCGTAAAGAACGACGCTTGTATAGGAGAACATTCCGCGCAAGATGAGAAGAGAGAACGAACAAATGAAAAAATGAGGTAACCACCCGGGAATCGAACCCGGGATCTTCCGATTGCCGGTCAGATATGATAACATATGATATGATAACATATCTGACCGGCAATCGGAAGATCCCGGGTTCGATTCCCGGGTGGTTACCTCATTTTTTCATTTGTTCGTTCTCTCTTCTCATCTTGCGCGGGATGTTCTCCTATACAAGCGTCGTTCTTTACGTTATTTATACTGCGTGTTGTTTGCAGTTGAAATATATATATATATTTATATATATATATATATTATATATATATATATACCCCTCGTTAACCAATTTATTTATTAAATTTATTTAATTTTCACTTATTTGTATTGCAGATATATATATATAATATTATATATATAAGCAAACAACCACAGGGAAAAAGGAAAAAGAAACACGAAATCCGGGCGCTTTCGATGTGAATATATCACGAAAGCGCTCGGATTTCGTGTTTCTTTTTCCTTTTTCCCTGTGGTTGTTTGCTTATTAATAAGATCACGTGTTATTCTGTGATTTTACTGCATATATATATAATATATATATATATATATATATATATATATAATAATAATAATGTCTTACGGTAGTAAGAAGGTTCTATTTATCATCTTCGAACACCACCTTAAGTATATTTGGTTTTCGTATAGTTCATTTTAAGAAGCCGAAAAGCAAAGACATCGATAATGAAATTAAATGGCATGCATATATTATGCTCAAACAGGACGAGCTGCAAATAATGGGAAAAAGTTATTGCATTATTATTTTAGAATATGGACTGGTGTGTATCAGATCCCACAAAACGAGGCATGCAAAATATTTTCAGTTTGTCAGTTATATTTAATGGGCAATTGTAAATAATTTAATTTTGAGGTATATTTTTTTTATTCAGTATTTGTATCATTAAATATTTCTTCATTCAAAATAACATTCCATTTACTCAGGGTTTTAACTAATTCCTCCTCAGTCTATTATTAGATTATTACCCCCAGAAATCTGAGTTGTACAGTAATGCCTAATTAGTTTCTAATCATATGATTACCTTGGTTAAATTAACCGGATCACGTTCATCTGAATTTGGATATACAACTCAAACAACTCATCTCAAATTAAGGTGTACTGTCGTTTCAATGCGAGGAAGGCCTACTTACTAAACCAAACTTAGTAGGCTTATTATAATGAGCTCAGTATTTCAACTTAAACTGAACCTATAACAAACGGTCACTGTTAGCTAAACCTTAAAGTATTACTTGGAACGATAAAGTTACAAAAAGAACATTTAGATACTTCTACTTGAAGGCTCTGGGAACTTCCTTGTTCACAGTATATATATCTATATTATTATAATCAGTGATGTAGGTCTCGAGATCGGTCTCGGTCTCGAGACCGATCTCGAGACCCAATTTGCAGATCTCGATCTCGATCTCGGTCTCCGCTATTTAGATCTCGGTCTCGATCTCGGTCTCGACAGACGCGGTCTCGGTTTTTCTCCCCGAGACCTTTCGAGACCTCTCGAGACCGTAATGAAAAATACATGTTATTGGCATACTCATGATGGTGGCTTGGTTGAACAGAGACAATTCAGAATGTTTATGAAAGTTTGTAAAAGTAAGGGACTCTAGGTATTCACTAATCAGTCACCCTGTTTTGAGTTGCCACGTTTGTCTTGCGGGTGTGTGGGTCTGGATTTGTTAGGTTAGCGCTACCCCCCCCCCCCCGCCAGATTAATTTTATTGAAAATGGAAACACTAAATAGAGAATTATATATATATATATATATATATAAGTATATATTATAAGGCCACTTAGTGTTGCCAAACTGCGTGTCAACCTCTGTGGCGTAATAAAAACGATTATCCTCCCATCCAATATGTATTTGAAAAAATAAAATGCTTCACACAAAAATAATGCAAGAAATACAGCATAAAGAAAACAGTACCGATAAATTCGATAAAGCATAGAATAACTCGACAACCCTTCACATCACTTATATTTACAACGTACCGATTCGTAGAACAAATCGCAATTGCCAATTGTAAATGTTAAAAAATGACGTCATCAATGGTGTTGGAAAAATGTTATACAGGAAACTCAAGCACGGAGAATGAGCAGATACAGAGAGACAGCGCTCATTCTCACAGCAGCGATGACGAAATAAAACAGAGTCAAACCAAAGTTCCGAGACTAATGGCAAAATATCAAAGCTATCGGTCCAAGCAGAAGAACGTTGAAACTGGGAAGATTTGGAACCGCAGGGAACAGTTGCGGCGGTACCTCTTAGAGATCGATGAATCTCATATTTTAGACAACTGCTTTCCAATAAAGTTTTGGCACCAGAAAAGGGATAAATTCCCATCACTGGCCAATATTGCTATGACTGTTTTAACAGTGCCTGCCTCTAGTGCTCCAATTGAGCGTGTATTTAGCCATGGAGGCATAATAATGAGGCCCCACAGAAGTCGAACTTCAGCAGATCTTCTGAGCATGCTGATGTTCCTTAAGTGTAATGAGCACCTATCATGCTTTAAATAAATGCACAAGTCAAACTGGGTAGTGGGTACGTTCATTAAACCTTCTGTAACAGATATAAATGAAGTAAATAAATAAAAGTACGTATATATATAATATATATATATATAGGGTGAACCAAATGTAGGTGGACAGTAAATGATAACGTTTATTTTGAGAATACATATTTAATTTTTTTGTATACTATAATACAAAATAAAATTTAAATAAATTTAGTTATAATATTTAATATAATAAAACACAAACACCATAGTTATAATGAACACCATAGTTTATAATATAATAAACACAAACCGTATTCAACCTACTGTCCACCTACTTTTGGTTCACCGTGTATATATTAATTTGTTAATTTATAGGCTACACTTTTTGCATTCAACACACTACATCTGAGAAAGTAGTTATTAGTTTATTAATATACTTAACATAGTCTAATTTCCATAGTAGTGTAAAACAAATTGAAAGGGCATGAGCTTGGTCTCGATCTCGGTCTCGAATTTTAAGGGTCTCGATCTCGGAAGGTAGATCTCGATCTCGAACCTTTGATCTCGGTCTCGATCTTGGTCTCACAGGATCAGGTCTCGGTCTCGGTCCCAGTCTCGGACTTCGTGGTCTCGACTACATCACTGATTATAATACACAATACACAATAACCGTGTGGAAGCATTAAAATCGATTAAAATCTCCAAAGGAAATAAAAAATTAAGAACTAAAAAATTAAAAACCGCAGTTTTTTATCCACCTGAAAGAAGGAGATTGTTCCCTTTCAAATGCTTTGCGGTTTTTAATCTTTCAGTTTTTATTATTTCGGGGAAGGGGAGAATTTTAAGCGAATACAGATGAGGCCATTAGAATGGCACAGGCGTATCCCCCGGTTTCCCGATATCCCATTTTGCATAGTAACCAATCAGCACGTTGTATTCCGTGGGTGTGACGCGCGTCCACACGGGCTTGAGACCAAACCCATTAAACTAGGTTCATTTGTTAACGAGTAATAACATAATAACGTTAACAAATAATAACTTGATTTTTGGGCGTACGCCCTTTCTATTCTATACGCCTCATATATGGGCTGAATTTCACAATTAAACCCGTGAAACTTTTCCTTGTGGTTGTGCATCACATATATATATAATATATATATATAATATATATATATATTATATATACAGGGTGGGCCGTAAGTTTCCATACATAGGAAAAATAAACATTTTTTTATGGACAACCATTTTTATTTATATAATATGCTCTACATGGTTGCCATTGTTTTGAAAACACATTTCAATACGTGTTCCCCACTGTTGATGAACACGCATTAGCACAGTTGACGTTATGCTTGTAATGGCGTTGGTGATACGTTCCTTTGGATGATTTATGTCTCGTATCTTTTCCTGATACACCATGGCCTTCAAGTGCCCCCAAAGATAGAAATCAAGGGGGGTGAGATCTGGGGATCTGGGAGGCCACTCCACAGGACCACGCCGACCAATCCAAGCATCCGGAAACTGCTGCTGATCCAAATACCGACGCACGTGAAGACCATAATGAGGTGGAGCTCCATCTTGCTGGAAGTAAACTGGGAAGTTACCTTCCTCGTTTAGCAGGATGGGAAAATCTCTTCTTGCAACATGTTAAGATACCTTTCGCATTAAGATTTCCACCCTGACAAAATTGGTCCAATAATTCTGTCACCCCATATCCCGGCCCACACCATCACTTTACCGGCACCTTGCATCTTCGTCGGACTCAGCCAGTTAGGTTAGCATTACTCAATAACGTATGTTTTGCCGATTAACCTCTCCATTGACGTAAAAATTTGCTTCATCAGTAAACAAGATCTTACGTCAAACGCATATTCTTAGAGTATCTGAAACATAAAAACAAACGTTTAATTTTTCCTATGTATGGAAACTTACGGCCCACACCTGTGTGTGTATATATATATATTATATATATATATACACACACACTTTGGTTTTGCTTCTGCCGACCTTTTCATTCTAACAAAGGTCAAGCTTGTTGCTTCACCTTAGACATACAGTTTAACGTGGAATCCGAACCACGACCCATCACGGGTTGTCAGAAATTACAAAGTCCTCGCCCAGACTAGATCTCATGATCTCCCGTTCAGCAGCCCAGCGTCTTAACCAGACATGGGGTTGATTAATTATTAATCATAATCAACTAATCATAATCTATGATGGTGATTATGCAATCATAATCAATTCATAATCAAAATTAGAAAATATATATAATCAAATCATAATCAAAATTAGAAAATATATATAATCATAATCAAATCATAATCAAAATTATGAATGTTATAATCAGTGATTATTCAATGATTAAAGTGTATTATGTAAAATGTAATAAACATATCAATCGTTCATTGTAACTTCATCATGTGATAATGCTGGAAGAATAATTTTACGTAAGATGTTTTCTTTTGTGACTTTTTGAGTGTAAAACATAGTACATATACTACATAGAATACTGCTGTATACACTGTACATTTATTCATTAACATATTCTGTTTGTATGCTATTACTCGTGATTCCATATTTAAATACACATAATCAATATCTGAAATGGTAATCATAATTTAATCATATTTAACTGTGGCAAACAAATTTAAATTTTAATCAACATTTTTAAGCCATGTAATCATAATCTAATCATAATAAGAAATGTTAATCATAATCAAATCATAATCATATATTTTTAGAGCCCACTAATCATAATCAATTCATAATTATACAATCAACATTTTTGCAAATCCACTAATCATAATCAAATCAAAAAAATTCGCACCGCACTAATCATAATCAAATTTTGTAATCAGCCCCATGTCTGGTCTTAACCACTATGCTACCCAAGGTACTCATTTATCTACCAACCAATTTTATTGTACTGAAGGATGAACAGCTGGGTTTGCTGCGCGCCTACTGCCGTCACCGGGTATCGAACCTGGGGCCGGTGGATTCGTAGTCATCGATGCTAATCACTATACCACCGTATAGTATTAGAATTTTGGGAGTCACCCCGTTACTAACTCGGATATATATATATACACACACACAATCGATTAAAATTCCTTAAGGAAATGATAAAAGTTAAAATATACAACATATTTCAATAATTAATCGAACGCAAAGCAGTTTAATGGGATAAAATTTTTCTGCGAAAACTGCTTGACTGAATTAAACTCTTTTACGGTATTTAAAGCAGAAAGAGACTACGAGAAGAGAATGAAAGAGGAAAGTGGAAACAAAGAACAGTGGAAAACGGACGAACGGAGAAAGCGAAATAGAAAAAAATCAAATACCGTCACAAAACGAGCCGAAAACACACAGGCGACAAAGAGTGTAAAGACAACACACAGCATAAGGGCAACGAAGGACACAAACACAACTAGCACAATAGCGCAAATAGGACAAGACAAGAGGGCAGTCAAGAAACGAAGTAAAACTGTCCCCCAAGAAGGAGCAAAAAACAAAAGCCAAGAGTAAATATGGGGAAGGAATTATATGCAGGTATTATATAAAGATAATTGCAGATTTAAAAGAGGACAATGTATATATGAACATCCCCCAATATGCAATTTCTTCTATAATAATGGTCATTGTAAATTTGGAGACGGATGTAAATTCTACCACCCGACATTTGCAGGACTTACGCAAAATATGGAACCTGCAAATTCGGGAAAAAATGCTACTATCAACATCTCCGACGACTCAACGAACAAAGGAAAAAGTTTAAATGATAATAGGAATAAAAATAACAATAGGAACAACAATAGGAACACAATCAGCGAACAGAAAATTTTTTCAACATCGCAGACACCTTACGGCTGCTAAACGTCATCCACATGCAGTGACACAGCTGGAAACCACCGAGCCAAATCGCTACCGGGCAAGAAGCTACCAATACAGGTAGGCGGAAACGGATCTCTTTCGGAGGATCATAGGGCAACGAATCAAGCGATATCGAAGGAAAACGAACTTGAAATGCGCAAGGGGCACGAAAAAAGAGAACATAAAAATTGTCCTGGCTAATATTCAAGGAATAAGACCAAACCAATCACTCAATAAGGTTTCGTACCTGAAAGGATTTATGGACGAAACAAGGGCGGACATCGCATGCCTCACAGAAACTCACCTTAAAGATTGCCAAGGAAATTGTGAAAACTGCGAACATTGTATTGATAAGAAAGAGATAAATATAGAGGGCTTCAACTTACGAAGAGCGTGTTGGTTTACGTCGTCGTCGTCGTTGGCCTAGGCAAGCTACGGCTTGGGACCGTAGCGCATCTATCCGGTATAGGTTAACCTGGATGATGTAGCCATAAGCACTGCCGCTAGTTAAGTGCCAACCAGTGATTATCTCACTAGCGCGTATTGAGTCCGTTAGGCGAAACTGCGACAGTACCAAAGTGGAAAATATAACCTTTGGTTTTCTATTATTTATTGTAAAATGACATGGTATTAGATTAAAATAATTATTTGAATATAAATAATTAACTGACAATTGTGATATATAATTAATTATGTTTACATACAATAAAATAATATAGTATACATAAAATTAGTATTAATGTGGTTCACAATTGAATTATAATGGGGTAACTAATTTAAAATGAATTTATACTATTCCGAAATTCAAGACGGTAAAATTAACATTTATCTTTAAACTAAAATAAGAGTATTCACTACACACTCCCCCACCAGAGAGGAAGTTCAAAGAGTTCCGAACGACACAGATTTCCGCTGAACCTTTTTGGTAGCTACTTGTACCTCACTTAAGGTTGATTCCAAAAACGCAGGCTTAAGACGATCGATAGAAACCTTGTCGACCTTGGAACCGCGCTGGATGAGAAATGATTTGCGCGTACGTCGGAGAACTTCATAGGGTCCGTCATATGGACATTGGAGAGGCCGTTTTGGGACAGGTACACGAACGAAAACGTGGGTGCAAGACTGGAGGGCTGGGGAAACAAATGTTCTGTTGGCTAGTCAATCGAGGGGGAACAGGCTGAAGGGACTGCATGTGAGAGGAAAGTGTCTGAGCGAATTCCGTAGGATCACATGACTTATCCCCTGCAGTGAGTAGCCACCTGGTAGCCGCAGTGTTGTTCCATAGACTAGTTCAGCCGCTGTAGTCTTCAGATCACTCTTAAATGCAGAGCGAATACCAAGCAAAACGAGTGGAAGCTTATCCATCCAATGGGAGTCTTCGTGACACATAAGGATGACTTCAGCTGGCGATGGAAGCGTTCGACGAGGCCGTTAGCTTGCGGATGATACGCACAGGTATGCGCATGTACTGTACCCAACAAGCTGGTAAACTTCTTCCAAAGCGAAGACTCAAATTGGCGACCTTGGTCAGTGATGACTTTTGTCGGCAATCCAAATCTTGATACCATCCATGAAGAAAGGCTCTTGCAACAGTGTCCGCTTGGATATCAGAAGTGGGATGGCTTCAGGCCATCTGGAAAAAGCGGTCGAGACAGGTGAGCAGATAACGTTGGCCTTGAATCACTGGAAGAGGGCCAACAATGTCTACATGAATTACCTCAAATCGCTGGGATGGGGGCGGAAATGCGTCAAAGGGGGACCTGGTGTGCCTTTGGACTTTGGCACGCTGGCAGGCAAGGCACGTTTTTGTCCAATGTTTGACATCCTTCCGCATCGCGGGCCAAACAAAGCGAGAGGTAACCAGGTGTTGCGAAGCACGGATACCAGGATGGGAGGGCTTATGAAGATCCGTGAAGACTGCTTTTCTGTGACATGGAGGGACATAAGGGCGAATAGCAGCTGTTGATACGTCGCAATAGAGGGGCACAGACAATCCTGGCATACTCATTTTCTTGAGGGAAAGTGAGTGAGTGGAGTCTCCTCTGAGCAGGTCTTGTAGTTCCGTATCCTTATCTTGATCCTGTGCAATAGCATTCCACAGTGTAGAGCTGAGGGTAACAGAAGTAATCTCTACTCTTGAAAGTGCATCCGCTGGAGTGTTCAAGACACCTTTGATGTGGCGGATATCTGTGGTAAATTGCGAGATATAATCGAGTTGCCTGATGACTCTGGGAGAGTGGTTACAGCTGTTTTTATTGAAGACAGTGACCAAAGGTTTGTGGTCGGTAAAAACACAAAACTCTCGGCCTTCAAGGAAATGTTGAAAATGCTTCACGTTTAAGTAAATAGCAAGAAGTTCACGTCCGAAAGCACTATAACGCGTTTGGGCTGGCTGCAGCTTTTTCGAGTAAAACGCGATGGTGCTTGTTGACAGTTAATGGTTTGTTCCAACCTCCACCGATCGCAACATCTGAGGCATCGACCGTCAGAGTTAGGGGGGCATCACTGATAGGAAATGACAGAGACATGCACTATTGATAGCATTTTTGGCATTGTCGAACGCCTGTAAACTATCGCTACACCATACCAATTTCGTTACCTTGCGTTTGTGTGTGATCATAGCGTGTAGAGGAGCAAGAACACTGGCACAGTTTTTAATGAACTTGTGGTAATAATTTACAAACCTAGAAACCGACGTAACTCACGCTGATTATTTGGCATTGGTAATTTTTTATCACCTCACACTTGTCCTGAAGGGGGGTAATTCCGTGCTGCGAAATCGTGTGACCAAGAAATTCCAAGGTTGGCTGTGCAAACACACACTTAGATGCATTAATAGTAACACCGTATTGTTCTAAGCGTTGAAAGAGGAGTGAAAGATGTTCCTTATGTTCCTCTTCCGTTGAGCTGGCCACAAGCAAATCATCGATGTAGGCATAAACAAAGTCTAAGCCTCTGGTGACCTCATCTATAAACCTCTGAAAGGTTTGCGCAGCATTCCGTAGCCCGAACGGCATCTTCAAAAATTCGAATAACCCAAATGGTGTACAAACTGCAGTCTTGGGAATATCCGAAGGCTCTACGGGAATGTGGTGGAAAGCCTTAACGAGATCTATTTACTGAAGATAGATTTGCCGTGGAGAAGAGAAGTAAAGTCTTGGACATTTGGTACCGGATATCGGTCCGGGATGGTTGTCGAATTCAAAAACCGGTAATCCCCACATGGTCTCCAGTCTCCTGACTTCTTCTGGACCAGGTGTAGGGGAGAGGACCAACTGCTTTTGGAAGGTCTTATTATCCCAAGATCCATCATAAGCTGGAATTCCGATTTGGCAGCTTTCAGTTTGTCCGGGGCAAGACGTCTGGGTTTTGCAAACACAGGGGGACCTTTTTTGTAATGTGATGGGTAATGGTGTGCTTAATGGTATCACCCATCTGCATCGGTTGAAGAATTCCTGGATATCGCTTGAAAAGGCACTGGTACATGGAATTAGGGGGAACGAGGGAAAGTGCAGAGTTCGAGGCGTCCGGAAGGGCAACCTGTTTGGCAAGAACAGAAAGTAGTGTGGCCTGGTCGCATAAGCGTCGCTTGTCAAGATCCACCAGGAGTTTGAAATGCTGGAGGAAGTCAGCGCCGATTATGGGATGCCGCACTTGAGCACAGATGAAAATCCACTTGAAGGATCGGTGAAGGCCCAAGTTTAGTTCACGCGACTGAGTACCGTACGTGGGTATGCGTGAACCGTTAGCAGCGTATAGAGGCGGAGATTCCGAGTGCGTATGACCAGATTTTTGAGGGAATACACTGACTGACGCTCCGGTATCAACCAAGAAATTGACACCAGAGTTCCTGTCCTTTATGAATAACAGGTTGGCAGTGCGAGTACTAGACGCCATTAGGACTCGCTGCTGGGGTTTTCCGACGAAAATTGCAAGGGGAGATGCACTTCCTAGCCTTCTTTCCAAATTTCGAGTGGTAGAAGCAGATCTTCCCGGAACTCGAACGATGCCTCTTCGTAAATCTTGACCGAGAATGGCTTCTTTGCCGTTGATTTTGTAGCAGAGAACAAACGTGGTTGAGTCGTTGACTTAACTCTTTCACTTTCAACTCCAGTTCCGATTGTGTGTTCACGTTGTTGACCGGAGCTGTGTCAATCTCCACTACTTTGTCGGCAGTTTCTGCTAGTTTATCAACTGGAGTAGCAGGATCCATAGTGGCCAAGACACGCTGAGCTGATGGAGGAAGTTTCTGCAAGAACAACTGTCTAAAGATGTCCTTATCGAAGGTTTGTGCGCGTTCGCCTAGAACGCACTGCATAGCCCTCAGCATTTGAGTGGGCTTACGGTCTCCAAGTTCTTCTTTTGAGATTAACTGATGTAGTTTCTCACGCTCGGAGACAGTGGTGCGGCACAGGATGGCAGACTTCAGATCGTTGTATGGGTCCTCACTCGTGGAAGTAGACACGATAACGTCACGGACTTCAGAGATGATGCTCGCTGGTAGAGAGGACAAAACATGATCGTATTTTGTCCTGCTAGCGGTGATCCTTCCCAAGTTGAATTGTGATTCCACTTGGTGGAACCAAATAAATGGATCACCCGGCCAGAAGACGGGGAGCTTTACGCTCAAGTGGGAGATGGCACCAGCGTCGTCAGGCATCTTCTCCTATGCTTGCTGACGTACAAGCAAGACGACAAGTTACCAACGAAGGAGTGGAGGTTGAGACGAGCGCAGGCACAGAGCGCACGGGCAGGGGTGAGGGGCAGAGGGCACGAGCGACATTACAGTCTGGTCCTAGTCGCTCGGGTGAAGGTGGTGATGGGCACGAACGACGTTACAGTCTAATCCTAGTCGTTCGGGTAAAAGGGGTAATCCAGCTCCGGGTCACCAATTGTTGGTTTACGTCGTCGTCGTCGTTGGCCTAGGCAAGCTACGGCTTGGGACCGTAGCGCATCTATCCGGTATAGGTTAACCTGGATGATGTAGCCATAAGCACTGCCGCTAGTTAAGTGCCAACCAGTGATTATCTCACTAGCCGTATTGAGTCCGTTAGGCGAAACTGCGACAGTACCAAAGGTGGAAAATATAACCTTTGGTTTTCTATTATTTATTTGTAAAATGGACATGGTATTAGATTAAAATAATTATTTGAATATAAATAATTAACTGACAATTGTGATATATAATTAATTATGTTTACATACAATAAAATAATATAGTATACATAAAATTAGTATTAATGTGGTTCACAATTGAATTATAATGGGGTAACTAATTTAAAATGAATTTATACTATTCCGAAATTCAAGACGGTAAAATTAACATTTATCTTTAAACTAAAATAAGAGTATTCACTACAAGCGGATAGAACGACGAGACGGAAAGGTGGCTGTGCTATATATGTACAGGAAGGTCATATGACAGAGACAATAATAAGTAAATCAAACAGCTATGTGGAACTCCTAGCAGTGAAAATAGAAAAACTAAACTTGATAGTAATAGTCATCTATAGACCTCCAAGCACCCCAACCGAAAAATTCTCGGAGGCCATTGATGACATCAGAAAGTTAATAAAGGCCATAAAACCTCTGCGGAGACTTTAACTTCCCATTTATAAAATACAAAAAGGTGGATAGGAATATATATCATATATTCACCAGGACAAAGGGTGCACAAGAGAAGACCAGGAGCAAGCAAAAATGTTGATGGCTCTCACAAATGAGTTTATGCTGACACAGGAGATAACAGAAAATACCAGAAAAAATAACTGCCTGGATCTGGTATTCACGAATAACACGAACTTGATTGCGGATATAAAAATAACCCCAACCATTATCTCAGACCACAACTTAATCGAGATATCAACAAATATGACGACAGCATTAAAAGACAATACACATATTGTGGAAAGAAGTAAATTCGGGGCCTTTAACTTAAACTCGAAGACTATAAATTGGGAAGCAATCAGATCGCACATGGCCCAAATAGAATGGAGAACAATTTTCGAGAATAAAACAACTGAAGAAATGCTAACAACCTTGGAGGAAAAAACGTTGAGAATTTTAGAAAAATATGCTCCGAAATCACAGCCAAAAGGAAAGAAGAGCTGGCTAGAGAGGCAAAAGAGAAGACTATTCCGCAAAAGAAAGAGAGTGGAGGAGAAGTTAGGTAACTGCGGAGATAATGACAAGAAAGCAATAAAAGAAAGACTGGAGGGTATCGATAGGGAAATACAAGCCCTGATTAAGGACCATACGGAGAAGGAAGAGGAAAAGGCGGTAGAAGCAATAAAGGAAAATCCAAAATACTTCTATAGCTATGCAAAAAGGAAGACAAAAACGCGCGCCGCTATTGGGCCCTTAAGGACGGGAAATAATGAACTAACCGACGATCCAAAAGAAATATCTGATACATTGAGAGCTCAGTGTGAATCAGTTTTCAGTACCCCAAAAAGTGACAAAGCGATACCTGACATAAATGCATTCTTTGAAGAGGAATTGCAAGGAGAGTACATAACAGACTTTGATTTTACACCAGAAGATGTAGCGAGAGCTATAGGACAAATGAAACCACATTCAGCTGCAGGTCCGGACAAATGGAACGCATTATTGATTAAAAACTGTAAAAATGAAATAGCTACACCTTTATACTGGATATGGAGAAGATCCCTAGACACTGGGGAAATACCGAGCATCTTGAAAAGAGCAAACATTGTCCCTATATATAAAGGAGGGGACAGATCTCAAGCAAAGAACTATAGACCAGTGTCATTGACGTCCCACCTCACCAAAGTATTTGAAAGAATAGTTAGAGAGAAAATTTATGATTTCCTGGAGACACGGGAAAGATTCAACGAAAATCAGCATGGATTCCGATCAGGTAGATCATGCCTATCACAACTAATAGAACACTATAACAATATCCTAGATGCATTGGAAGGCAATGACAACTACAATGTTATATACACAGATTTTGCAAAAGCTTTCGATAAATGTGACCATGGTATAATAGCACATAAAATTAAATATATGGGAATAACAGGCAAAGTGGGAAAAATGGATCTACAGCTTCCATAGAGATCGTCTGCAGGTCGTCAAAATTCAAGGTATATCATCATCAGAATCGGAAGTACCCAGCTCAGTACCACAAGGGACAGTACTGGCCCCACTCCTGTTCATTATCATGTTAACAGACATAGACAGCGGATTAAACAGCAACAGTATAGTAACATCCTTTGCAGACGATACAAAGATCAGCAGAAAAATCAGAGATGTACATGACGTGGAGGCCTTGCAGAGGGATACGAACAAAATATACAAATGGTCAGAAGACAACATGTCATTCAACGCGAGAAATTTCAGCTCTTGAGATATGGTAGAAAAGAAGAACTTAAACAGACTGAATATTATGCTCCAGATAGACAGGAAATTCAGAGAAGCACGAAAGCGATTGATCTCGGGATAATAATGACAGATGATGAGAAATTCGAAACACAAACTCAGATAGCGATAAATAAAGCAAAAAGAGTCGCCGGACAGGTACTAAGAACTTTCAAGAGAAGGGACAAGACAGTAATGATTCCCCTGCTAAAAACACTGATTATACCAAAACTTGAATACTGCTCAGTTTTGACGTCCCCATATAAAAAGGAAGAAACTAATAAACTAGAAGAAACGCAAAGGCATTTCACAGCCAAGATTGATGGCTGCAAAGAACTCAACTACTAGGAAAGACTACGTAAACTAAATCTGTACTCACTGGAAAGAAGAAGAGAGAGGTACATCATAATCTACATATGGAAAATGATCGAAAAACTGGTACCAAACCTAAAACTAAACCCAATTACCATTCAAACAACACTGGAAAATAGGAAAGGCAGAATGTGTAGTGTTCCCAAATTAAAGGCCCGACAAGGGACCTCCTCAACCCTGAAGGAAAATAGCTTGGTTGTCAGGGGGCCAAGACTTTTCAACCAGCTTCCTAAGGACCTCAGAAACGTAACGGGGGTCAAAGTTGAAGTCTTCAAGAAAAGACTAGATGCCTGGCTCAGGACAGTACCAGATGAGCCGGGCGTGCCTGGCTATGTACGGTGGAGAGCGCAAGAAAGCAACTCGCTCCTCCACCAGCTTGACCTCCGTGTGAAGAGAGACCAACGCATGAAACAACATAAGGTAAGGCATAAGGTTCATAAGATAAGGTATATATATGTGCAAAAAAACTTCACTTTTTTCTACGGAAGGTCAAAATATGAAAATAAAAACCCACTCTAATAGACAGAGTTTATTTCCACGACAGTTTCGACGCCCACTGGCATCCTCCTCGGGTGGATACAGAAACACTAATGAACCAAAACAAGAGGGAAAAACAGTCCAGGGACCGACCGTTAAGAAATTCGCACCTAGGTTAGATCCCATTCTCCCGACACCTGAAGGGCATTTTCATTAAGTACATTCGCGCAAATTTAAAACTATCTTCCTGTTCTAAACATACAGATTCTAATATATTTTTTTTACATAGTTATTACATTTATTATTAAATTTATTACATTTAATATTGCATAATTATTTATTACAGAAATTATAATTTATTATTACATTGGTTATTACGTTATTGTTTACTATACAGAACTTATAAACCGAAAAACGAATGAAAAAGCCGATTAGGAAACAATTCAGCGACCATTGAGAAATTCGCACCTAGGTTAGATACCGTTCTCCCGACACTGGAAGGGCATTTTTATTACAGGGTCCGCTTATAAGTACATTCCCACAAATTAAAACTATCTTCTTGTTCTATACATACAGATTCTAATATTTGACATAATTACTGCATTTATTATTACATTTACATTTTTTAACATTTATTATTATTACCTTTACCCTAATTATTAAATTTATAATATTACCTTTATTATTACATCTGTTGCATTTATATTTATTTCCACAATTTATTACTTCCATTATTACATTTACTAAAGGCGAGTAAGGAAACATTCCAATCCAGAGACATTTAAGAAATTCACACTTAGGTTCGAACACGTTCCCACGACTCCGTAAGGGATTTTTTGACCAAGAATCTCATTAAAGGGTCTAACTTATAAGTACCTTCGCACAAATTAAAATTATCTACTTTTTCTATACACGCAGATTCTATTATTTTTCTTTTGACATAATTATTACATTTATAAAGTACCTTACTTGATTCCCAATCTATAGCATGATTATTTTGTAATAAATTTAATAATAAATGTAATAACTATGTAAAAAAAATATATTAGAATCTGTATGTTTAGAACAGGAAGATAGTTTTAAATTTGCGCGAATGTACTTAATGAAAATGCCCTTCCGGTGTCGGGAGAATGGGATCTAACCTAGGTGCGAATTTCTTAACGGTCGGTCCCTGGACTGTTTTTCCCTCTTGTTTTGGTTCATTAGTGTTTCTGTATCCACCCGAGGAGGATGCCAGTGGGCGTCGAAACTGTCGTGGGAATAAACTCTGTCTATTAGAGTGGGTTTTTATTTTCGTATATATATGTACAGGGTGTCCCGTAAGTCTGGACCCATAGGGAAAAATAATAAAATTACAAAATAGTCCAAAAATTTATTACATAATCTGTTCAAAGTGTCCGCCGTTGTGTCGCACACATAGTTGAAGACGCAATCTCCACTGCGACAGCACTTTCTGAATCACAGTCGCAGAAATTTCTTGACACGCCTCCACAATGCGTGCTTTAAGGTGGAAAATGTTCTGAAGTTTGACCTCGTACACTTTGGCTTTCAAGTGGCCCCACAAATAAAAACATAATAAAAAATAATAAAAAATAATAATAATAAATAATAATAATAACATAATAAAAAAATATATTATAAATCCCTATGGGTCCAGACTTACGGGACACCCTGTATATAAAACCTTGGTTAACCTTGGTTTTGCTTCCACCCGAATTGTTCATTTTGACGAAGGTCAAGCTCGTCACTCCACCTTAGACCTACAGTTTAATGTGGAATCCGAACCCCGCCTCATCAGCAGTCCAGCGTCTTAACCACTAGGCTACCCAATTTTTTTTATTGTGTGGAAGGATGAACAACTGGGTTTTGCTGCGCGCCGCCTCCATTTAAAAAAGATAATAAAGCTTTTATATTTATTTTTGTTATTAGTTTTTATTAGTTTTTTATTTTATTCTTTGTTTTCAGAAAGGTTTTCATGGTAACGGTTTTACTGAAATAAACTATACATTTTATAATACGGTTATAAATAAAAAAATAATTATTGTTAGGTAAAAAACTAGGTTGAGAAGAGCGAAGCTCGGCGATATTTAGTCGAGTTTAATCGAATTAAATTGAATAAGGACGACTTAAGGTATAAAAATTGCATTTTTAATTGTGGGATCTGATGGAGGAGAGAATTACGATGGGGAGTAAAAAATGCTGAGGTGTATGACGATATCCTATATAAACTATAATCACGTACAAAAAAATATAATGATAGCGATTTGAAGGTACGGGGTTTATAAACGGAACGTCCGAGATTAAAAATACAGGGTGGTTCACGAATTCTGAACGCATTTAATTTTTTAAATAAATTTAATACGATTGAAGCTAATTACATGATACACAATGAAAAGCAAAATTATTATCTTGAGATTTGATTTTGGAGACACGCGATTCCAGGTGTTTTCAACTGCCAAAAATAACATTGTTCGTATGTCTTCCATTTCTGTTCGCACATTCTCCACATCGAACCAAGACACTGTTCATTGTTGCACGGAAGAATATTGTGTTTGAAGTCTTCGAGAATTTGTGGCTTATTCTGATAAAATTGGCTTTTAATGGGAACCCATAAGAAATCTGGTGCACTCAACTCTGGTGACCTCGGAATATTGGCGAATCTTGAAAATACTCTTTGTCTAAAATGTTGGCGCAGCAATGCCATTTCATTACATTATATCTTGCCAGAACTTCGTCGCGGAAGAATCAGAATTAGGTACACCGGTTTTAGCAAGAAGGAGGCATATATATGCACGATATGTAATGCAGAGCTGCTCGACATTTTGCCCGAATGGATATAAAATTCAGAGACATTCAGAAGCGAAAGATTTATTATTAATAATGACCGACGAAGCGAAATTTGAGAGACAAAAAGAGATAGCGATAAACAAAGCAAAAGGAATTACGGGATAGATACTAAGAATCTTCAAAAGAAGATATTAAAATGTAATGACCGCCTTGCCGGAAACACTGATCATAACAAAACTGGAGTATTGATCAGTCGTCTTCACGTCCCCACATATAAAAGAGGAAATCAGTCAGTTCAAAATAATTCAAAGACATTTCACAACCAAGATCAATGGCTACAAAGAACTAAAAATTAGTATATTAAATCCATATTTGCTGGAAAAAAAAAAAGAGAGAGAGAAGGGTACACCATAATTTGCACGTGTAAAATAATAGAAAAACTTGTTCCTAATCTCAAAACTGAGCCCTATAAACATCCAGACAACACTGGAAAATAGGAAAGGAAAAATCTGAGGTGTTCCCAAACTAAAGGCTAGACGAAAATTGTTGTCAGATGGCCAAAATTATTTAATCATTATTAAAAGAAATGAAAAAGACGAACGAAGTCGATACAAAATTCTTTAAAAAGAGACTAAATACCTGCCTCAGGACAATCCCGGATGAACTGGATGTACCTGTATGTGAGATTGAGGGCTGAAGAAAACAATTCTCGCCTTCACCAAGCCATTTCTAGTGGCATATAGTGCCACGAGCCGTACCTCCGTGTGATGAGAGATCGACGTGCGGAACTTCTATGAGGTATATATATATATATATATATATATATACCTTTTCGCCCTTAATCTATTATTTGCGTTTGAAGAAGATCATACAATTGACAGAAACGTCGTGCCCTTTGAATAAATTAAATCTATTGTGTTGTTGACTTTCATCCCCTTTTGAATTTTGTTTACTTCGTTTGAAACCCTTGATCGGAGGTCCTTTTATCATGTACCACTTTCTGGTTTGGAATAATTGTGCCAGAAACGGTTTAAATAATAATAATGTGATTGAAAACAAACCATAACGACGTGATAATGGATATTTTATATTAATTTCATGAACAGATGGGGGAAACAAATTCGACTAAAAAGGGAAAAAATACGCGAGTAGTGATTTTTTGTAGTATTCAAATTTTTTTTTCAATGAATTTATTTCCACATTTGTAGACTTTTTCAAGAGTTAAAACTGCTGAAAATTAAAATTACTTCATTGACACCTAAAATTATAGAATTACGAGTAAATACCGAAAGACCAAGCATTAAATTCACTTATACTCAACGTTTGGTGAACTACAAAGCAAATCCACTGTACAGTAATGTCCCTGAAGTAAAGACACTGAGGTCGGAGGTTTGACTCCCGATGTTTGGCGGTTAATTAAAATCCAACGGTTAACGTAATGGGCCGCATTTGTCTGGACTCAATTCTGTGCCAGATTCTAGCCCTCTTCGCTGATTATTTATTAAAATCCCGGAAATCAGTTTTGTTGGAATAAATCAGGGCATCAAACCACTTCTCTTACATAACCTTAGACATTTTCGATGTACAAAAATATTTACAAAATATAAACGAGAAGCTCTCTCTCTCTCTCTCTCTCTATATATATATATATATATATATATATATAACGTTTTTTTCCGAGTGTTTTCTCTCGGAGGAAATCTAACTGCCTATCGAAAGGCAATATCCCTCAGTTATCCCCCGCGGTACACTCCAGGGCACCAATCAGTGAGAATCTACAGCGTGCCACATCCCCCATCCCCCACCCAACGGAATAACGGAAAAACTTTCCCTCCTTTATTTCTAAAGTGAAGTCAAATACCTCACTTAATAAATTACCATTTTGAGTTAATATTTCGAGCACAATCATTTACATACCATTAGAAACATGGTAATGGTAAATCAATTCATACAACCCTGTGGATACTGTAAAAAAGAAATAGATGAATCAAAGTCGATTCGCTACGATCTTTGCTAGACTTTAGTCGAATTTCAATGCCTGAGATGGAGCGACGAAGAAATTTCCCTTATAACAGGCGCTAAACAAGTGAACGGAATCAAGTTCTTCTGCAAAAGCTGCATAATCGAAATAAACTCGTTTACAGTTTTTAAAGCAGAACGAGACTATGAGGAAAAGGCAAAAGAGGAGTTTATGAATAGCGAACAGAGAAAAGAAATAGAGGGAACGAAGATAGTACGAGAGGAAACTGCGAAAAACGAACAGGAAAAGAAAACAGAAAAAGCAGAAATAATAGAAATGAAAGAAGCACCAACAGAGGAAACAGAGGCACAAAACCAAATCCAAAGTTTTCAAACAAAGGGCATTAGCAACAATAGAAAAAAACAAGTAGACAATAAAGAAACCATACTGAAACCACTAAAAACAAAGGCCCCCAAGTAAAAATGGGGAAGAAAACGTATGTAAATATTATGTGAAAGGAATATGCAGATATAAGGGAGGAGAATGTATTTACGAACACCTTCCTGTGTGCAACTACTCCTACAATAATGGTCACTGCAAACTTGGTGGAAAATGCAAATTCTACCATCCGGACATATGCACGACCTACGCAATATATGGAACCTGCCAGTACGGGAGAAAATGCTGCTACCATCATCTCCCGACAAGTTCAAAGGACAAAGGACAAGTTTCAAATAACAACAGAAGGAATGTGAGAAAAAAAATATGTACTCAAACAGCAAACAAAACACAAATAGCACACAAAATTTTTTCAACATCTCGGACACAATACTGCTGCTAAGGCTTATACAGCACATGCAGCTGACACAGCTGGGAACCCTCGAGCCGGACCGCTACATGGCAAAAAGCTACCACAACAGGTAGGCGGGAACGGATCCATCTCGGAGGACTACAAGACTACAAAACACGCGATATCAAAGGACAACGAACTTAAAATGCACAAGAGGCAATGCAAAACAAAGAACCTAAACACTGTCCTGGCAAATATTCAAGGAATAAAACCGAACAATTCACTAAAAGTTTCGTACCTGAAAGGTTTTATGGACGAAATAAGGGCGGACATCGCATGCCTCACAGAAACACATCTTAAAGACTGCCAAGGAAACTGCGATAACTGCAATCACTCTATCGATAAGAAAGAATTGCATATCGATGGATTCAACTTACTAAGAGCGGATAGAACAGCGAGACGTAAAGGTGGCTGTGTTATTTATATACATGAGAGGCATATGATAGAGACGGTCATAAGTAAATCTAACAGTTTCGTGGAAACCCTTGCAGTGAAAATAGAGAAATTAAACGTGGTATTGATAGTCATCTATAGACCTCCAAACTCTTCAAATGAAAAATTTTCGGATGCCATTGGTGATATCAGAAACCTAATAAAGTCCGTAAACTCTCTATCCCCTCATATAATACTCTGCGGCGATTTTAATTTCCCATTTATACAGGTCATCCCATAAGTAACGTCGTTTTTTACGATAGATTAAGTTTAAACTAGTCCTACTCGGTTTAAGCATAAATTTTCCGAAGGTTATATCTAAGAGGAGATCTATCGTGTTTCGCTACATACTTTACAGACCTTGACCAGTGAAAACGTGTGTTTTGCTTCATGTGAACCCCTCATAAACATGGCGGTATCAGAAGAGCATATCAGGCATATAATGCTTTACGAGTTCAAAAAAGGGAATAGTGCTACTGAAGCAACGCGAAACATTCAGGATGTTTATGGCAACGATATTCTGCATGTGAGGAAATGTTAAAGATGGTTTCAAAAGTTTAGGAATGGTGACTGCTGTTTGACAGATGCGGCACGCTCTGGATGCCCTGCTGAGTTTGATGATGACCTGCTGTTAGCCGCACTTGAAGAAGACTGTTCAACAACTGTCGAAGAATTGGCCCAGAAACTCAATTCATCCCCGTCCACCATCCATCGACATTTGCAACAACTCGGGAAAGTGCCTAAGTTAGGAAAATGGATGCCACAAGAATTGTCGGTCGACAATCTGAGGGTGCGGGTAAACATTAGCACAGCTCTTCATTCCCGTGAACTCCAAGATCCGTTTTTGCACCGTTTAGTGACTGGTGATGAAAAGTGGATACTGTACCAGAATGTTAAGCGCCGTCGACAGTGGGTTTGTGCCGGAGAACCAGCGACACCACAGCCAAAACCAAATCTTCACCCTCGGAAGGTGTTGCTTAGTGTTTGGTGGGATAAAGGTGGTGTAATACACTTTGAAATCTTACCACACAACCAAACAATTACCGCTCAAGTCTACTGTCAACAACTCAACTGGATCGATTGAACACTGCACTAAAAGAAAAGATACCTTCTTTGGTTAATCGGAAAGGAATCGTGTTCCACCACAACAACGCACGTCCTCATACCGCTCGGATCACTTCTACAAAAATTGAGGAGCTTGGGTGGGAAAAACTTCCACATCCTCCATATTCTCCAGACCTTGCACCTTCAGATTATCATCTCTTCAGGAGTCTGCAAAACTATTTTGACGAGAAACAGTATACTTCTTTAGATGACCTGCACACCAGTCTTTGTACGTTTTTTGCCTCAAAACCGCCTGAATTTTATAAACATGGCATTGAAAAGCTTGTAGGACGTTGGCAGAGTGTCATTGATCCGATGGAAAAATATATACTAGATTAAAAAGTTTCAGTTGAGTTTTTTTTTGTCCTTCAAATTCCGATCTGAAAAACGACATTACTTATGGGATGACCTGAAAAAATACAAAATGGTGGGTAGAAATATATTTATACAGCAAGATAAGGGGGGCACAAGAGAGGACCAGGAGCAAGCAAAAATGCTGATGGCTCTCACAAACGAGTTTATGCTGACACAAGAGATAACAGAAAATACCAGGAAAAATAACTGCCTAGATCTGGTATTCACAAATAACACGAACTTGATTGCCGATATAAAAATAACTCCAACTATTATCTCAGACCACAGCATAATCGAGTTATCAACAAATATGGTGATAACTTTAAAAGACAATACACATACGGAAGGAAGAAGCAAATTTGGGGCTTTTAACTTAAACTCCAAGACCATAAATTGGGAAGAAATCAGATCACACATGGCCCAAATAGAGTGGAGAACAGTTTTAAAGAATAAAACAACTGGGGAATTGCTAACAACCTTGGAAGAAAAGAGGCTAAGAATTTTGGGAAAATATGCTCCGAAAGCACAGCCAAAAGGAAAGAGGAGCTGGCTAGAGAGGCAAAAGAGAAGAATATTCCGCAAAAGAAAGAGAGTAGCGCCGAAGTTAGCTAATTGCGGAGACAACAATGGCAGGAAAGTAATACAAGAAAAACTCGAGAGAATCGATTGGGAAATACAAACTCTGATAAAGGGCCATACAGAGAGGGAAGAGGAAAAGGCGGTAGAAGCAATAAAGGAAAATCCAAAATGCTTCTACAGCAATGCGAAAAGGAAAACAAAAACACGCGCTACTATCGGGCCCTTAAGGAAAGGAAATAATGAACTATCAGACGATCTAAAAGAAATATCTGAAACATTGAGAGCCCAGAATGAATTAGTCTTCAGTACCCCAAAAAGTAACAGAGCGATACCTGATATAGATGCATTCTTCAGAGAGAAATTGCAAGGAGAATGTATAACAGATTTTGATTTTACACCAAAAGATGTAGCGACAGCTATAGGACAAATGAATTCACATTCAGCTGCAGGTCCGGACAAATGGAACTCACTATTAATTAAAAACTGTAAAAATGAAATAGCTGCACCCTTATACTAGATATGGAGAAGATCCCTAGACACTGGGGAATGGGGAAATACAGAGCATCTTGAAAAGAGCAAACATTGTCCCTATATATAAAGGCGGGGATAGATCTCAAGCAAAGAACTATAGACCAGTGTCCTTGACGTCCCACCTCACCAAAATATTTGAAAGAATAGTCAGAGAGAAAATCTATGACTTTTTGGAGGCATTGGAAAGATTCAACGAAAATCAGCACGGATTCCCATCAGGAAGATCATGCCTATCACAACTTATAGAACATTATAACAATACCCTAGATGCACTTGAAGGCAATGAAAACTCTGATGTCATATACAGGGATTTTGCAAAAGCTTTCGACAAATGTGATCATGGTATAATAGCACATAAAATGAAACATATGGGAATAACAGGCAAAGTGGGAAAATGGATCTACAACTTCCTCAGAAAACGACTACAGGTCGTCAAAAGTGAAGGTGTATCATCATCAGAATCAGAAGTACGCAGCTCAGTACCACAAGGTACAATGCTGGCCCCACTCCTGTTCATTATCATGCTAACAGACATAGACAGTGGAGTAAACAGCAACAGTATAGTAACATCATTTGCGGACGATACAAAATCAACAGAAAAATCAGCGATGCAAATGAAGTGGAGGCCTTGCAGAGAGACACGAACAAAATATACACATGGTCAGAAGACAACAATATGACATTTAACACCGAGAAATTTCAGCTCTTGAGATAAGGTAGAAATGAGGAACTTAAACAGAATGCATATTATGCTCCAGATAGACAAGAAATTCAGAAAAGAACGAACACTGTCGACATGGGGGTAATAATGACCGATGATGCCAAATTCGAGACACAAAATCAGATAGCAATAAACAAAGCAAAAAGAGTCGCGGGACAGGTGCTAAGAACGTTTAGAAGGAGGGACAAGACAGTAATGATTCCCCTGCTGAGAACACTGATCATACCAAAGCTTAAATACTGCTCAGTTTTGACGTCCCCATATTAAAAGGAAGAAATTAATAAACTAGAAGAAACGCAGAGACATTTCACAGCCAAGACTGATGGCTGCAAAGAACTCAACTACTGGGAAAGACTACGTAAACTAAATCTGTACTCCCTGGAAAGAAGAGAGAGGTATACCATAATCTACATATGGAAAATTATCGAAAAACTGGTACCAAACCTCAAACTAAACCCAATTACCATCCAGACAACGCTGGAAAATAAGAAAGGCAGAATGTGTAGTGTTCCCAAATTAAAGGCCCGACAAAGGACTTCCTCAACTCTGAAGGAAAATAGCTTGGTTGTCAGGGGGCCAAAACTTTTTAACCAACTTCCAAAGGACCTCAGAAACGTTACAGGGGTCAAAGTTGAAGTCTTCAAGAGAAGACTAGATTCCTGGCTCAGGACGGTACCAGATGAGTCGGGTGTACCTAACTATGTACGGTGGAGAGCGCAAGAGAGCAACTCGCTCCTCCACCAAGCCAGGACTAGAGGCGGGGACACCAGCTTGACCTTTTTTGTGAAGAAAGACCGACGCACGGAACCTTACCGAGGTTAACGAGGTGTATATATATATATATATATATATATATATAATTTCTTTTTTGTCCATTAATTCAGTCCCTTTTTAATACAATATATTTTAGGAATTTATTTATATAAAAATAGTACTGTACTAAGAGTAGGCACTTTATAAAATACTGTAGATTCTAACACGTACATATACATATGCTTTCTGAGCCGAGCAAAGTGAGAAGCTTAAAAGGGTTTCAAACCTGAAGCGTGAAATCCATTAATTAATTATTTAACGTCGACATTCCGTGTATTTTGATTTTGATCCTATTTGCACATTATTTTAAAGAGGGATTTGTTTCGAAGCAATACTAAATTTCTGAATTTGTTAAATACTTTATCATAATTCCGGGCGGCCGCTAGCTCAGTGGTTATGGTGGCGGACTCTGAGCAGTGTGGTGCTGGTTCGCGGTTCTCTCCCGACAGCTGCCATCGGATGGAGTTGAGATGGCCGCTTATTATATTTCTTTTATGGCGCAGTGACCCTTGGGGCACCCCTACCCAGCAGGGAAATGAGCTTGAATGTTACTTTTATCATAATTTTAACGTAACATTTACGGCCTGTACACATGTAGGAATTGCAGTTATTTTAGAAATATTCGAAAGGCATTCGACCCCACAGCATTTTTTAATAATAATAATAATAATAATAATAATAATAAGAAGAAGAAGAAGAAGAAGAAGAAGACGACGAAGAAAAAGAAGAAAAACAAGAAGAAGCATTATTTTCATGTACTCTTAGTTTATTGAACGATTTCAACCGCAGTTGCATCAAATGATGTGCGGCATGCCAGAATCACCACATCACTCGAGTAAAAAAAAAACAAAAAAAAACCCTCGCTTTACTTTCAAAACTCCCCAAAATAAGTAGTAATTTTAAATGCTTAATGGGTAGGAATTTATTTTAAATTTTAATACAATTTGGATTATGGTCAGTAGTTTTAAAAGGTTTTTTAAGTGTTTTTGCGGTCAGAAAAAATAATAATTTATTTTGAAAATGTTAACAAGTTTTTTACGGGTTATCTGATTTATAATCCTTTATATTGATAATTTATAACACTCATATACAGGGTGTCCCAGAATTAACTATCTATTTCAATGAAATCGGACAAATTTAATAAAAACTGACATAATTTTGTGTTTATTACTAAATTATGATACAAAAACAAATAGATTTATAAATCATAAGTCAAAACTTTATTTACTTGAATGTGATAAGCCTTTTTCATCAGTGTCGAACGCAAGATTCTATGAACTGTTGTCTTGGATATGTTGAGTCTTCGACCGGCCTCCCTAACCGAAGTTGTTGGTTCATCCTCAAACAATTGTCGTACCTGTTCGGTACTGTTACGTGCTGTCCTTGGGCGTCCTCTTCCCACCTCGTCGTGTACGGATCCAGTTCTTTTAAATTTGTTCACAAGTTCACGAATCGCTTTGTCTGTAGGACCGGTTCTGTGGAATCTTCTTGTAAAGTTTTCTCTGATTTCATTACATTGCATTCCTTTGATACGGGATGTTACAACAAAGATGCGTTCTTGTGTATTCATTATTAATAGGGTTCTGAAAGAGAATGAAAATAAAACTATGAAAAAATTATGAAAATAAAATTATGAAAAAAATTTAGAAATTTATAAATTTTTAACACATATTAAACATGATAAACATAAATAAAAGTGTGTTTTTAAATTTTTTTCCGATTTCATTGAAATAGATAGTTAATTCTGGGACACCCTGCATGACATAACACTTTTATATATCTGAACGAGATGTGCAGATAATATCTAAACGTCAGCATTATATATATATTACAGGGAATCTCAAATAATGTTTTGCAATACTCCTAACGATGCCACGGGAAATATCAGTTTCTTTTTCGATTTCCTTTGAAGAGAGATGAGTTCCGGGCTGATCTTCTTGACTCAAGATGTAACTTTCATCCAAGTCGATGTTATCCTCTTTTCTAGCACTCTGAGGTCGCCCACTTCCTTCACGTCTATCAACACCACCAGTCTCGTCAACTTTGTGTATTGTGTATTTCACACCTGATTCTGTCCAGGGTTTGTCTGGAAATTCACTCAACACACGCCGTACACCCCATCTCTTCTCAAGTTTTTTATTAGTAATTTATCCTCTTCACTGTATGAGGACATTTAACACTTACTTAACAAGCTACTGAACACTTTACAATGTACTTATTGTTTTCTAATTCATAAAATCTGAAAAAGAAAAACATGAAAATTAATATAATAAATGCTTATACATGTACAAAAACTTCAATCAGATTGGTTCACTATTAGGGCACAAAATACTAAGAACATCAGTGTGGTCACTTGCTTTTCTCCACCTGGTGTGTATATGTATATATATACACGCACACCTTGGTTAAACTTGGTCAAGCTTGTCACTCCACCTTAGACCTACAGTTTAACGTGGAGTCCGAACCACGCCCCACCAGCTGCCCAGCGTCTTACCATTAGGTCACCCAGGGTACCCATTTATCTACTAACCAATTTTTATTGTGTGGAAGGATGAACAGCTGGGTTTCGCTGCCCGCCGCCTGCCGTCGCCGGGTCTCGATCCCGGGGTCGATGGATTCGTAGTCAGCGACGTTAACCACTACACCACCGAGGTGCATATATATTATATATATATATATATATATATATATATATATATAATGCAAAGTGTATCATCTTACTGAATGTCATTTCCATTTCATTTCGCGACCGAGAGTGAAAAATCGATCGATTTCCATTTTATACCATTCTCATTTAGGGCCTTCCCACTTTGGTTCATGTTATGTTAGGTTAGGTTTGGCTAGGCTAATGTCAGGTTAGGTTAGGTTAGGAAATGTTAGCCATCCTCATATGGCGCCTTTTCCATGAATATGAATGTTGATGAGTCTCTTTCAAATCAAGAAACTCTTCACTCGAATGTGGATTTCTCGCTTCGTGTATTCTCACTTGCGGATCGCGAATGGGAATGGTATTGATTGAGCAGTAATCAATGCAGAGTACAGTTGTTTTCAATCTTTGCTTTCATATAAACAACTTGAGTTTCAAATGATTTTCCTTCATTCACATTTCGACTTTCCTTTAAAATAAACTTGGAAACTTTCTATTAAATTTTTATGATTACGATCCAAACTGATTTCTCATAAACATTTGTCTATACTCAAAGTGTGTGTATATATATATATATATATATATACATTCAACTGCAAAGAACACGCAGTATAAATAACGTAAAGAACGACGCTTGTATAGGAGATATTCCGCGCAAGACGAGAGAGAGAGAACGGAACAAATGAAAAAATGAGGTAACCACCTGGGAATCGAACCCGGGATCTTCCGATTGCCGGTCAGACGCGATACCATTACACCATGGACCTCACTCTTCCAAATGCCGTAATTCTTCTACATACTCGCAGAAACCAATGCCCCAAGGGGGCACCTCCCGCATGCCGTAACATTATATACATTCACTGCAAAGAACACGCAGTATAAATAACGTAAAGAACGACGCTTGTATAGGAGATATTCCGCGCAAGACGAGAGAGAGAGAACGGAACAAATGAAAAAATGAGGTAACCACCTGGGAATCGAACCCGGGATCTTCCGATTGCCGGTCAGACGCGATACCATTACACCATGGACCTCACTCTTCCAAATGCCGTAATTCTTCTACATACTCGCAGAAACCAATGCCCCAAGGGGGCACCTCCCGCATGCCGTAACATTATATACATTCAACTGCAAAGAACACGCAGTATAAATAACGTAAAGAACGACGCTTGTATAGGAGATATTCCGCGCAAGACGAGAGAGAGAGAACGGAACAAATGAAAAAATGAGGTAACCACCTGGGAATCGAACCCGGGATCTTCCGATTGCCGGTCAGACGCGATACCATTACACCATGGACCTCACTCTTCCAAATGCCGTAATTCTTCTACATACTCGCAGAAACCAATGCCCCAAGGGGGCACCTCCCGCATGCCGTAACATTATATACATTCAACTGCAAAGAACACGCAGTATAAATAACGTAAAGAACGACGCTTGTATAGGAGATATTCCGCGCAAGACGAGAGAGAGAGAACGGAACAAATGAAAAAATTAGATAACCACCTGGGAATCGAACCCGGGATCTTCCGATTGCCGGTCAGACGCGATACCATTACACCATGGACCTCACTCTTCCAAATGCCGTAATTCTTCTACATACTCGCAGAAACCAATGCCCCAAGGGGGCACCTCCCGCATGCCGTAACATTATATACATTCAACTGCAAAGAACACGCAGTATAAATAACGTAAAGAACGACGCTTGTATAGGAGATATTCCGCGCAAGACGAGAGAGAGAGAACGGAACAAATGAAAAAATGAGGTAACCACCTGGGAATCGAACCCGGGATCTTCCGATTGCCGGTCAGACGCGATACCATTACACCATGGACCTCACTCTTCCAAATGCCGTAATTCTTCTACATACTCGCAGAAACCAATGCCCCAAGGGGCACCTCCCGCATGCCAACATTTATACATTCAACTGCAAAGAACACGCAGTATAAATAACGTAAAGAACGACGCTTGTATAGGAGATATTCCGCGCAAGACGAGAGAGAGAGAACGGAACAAATGAAAAAATGAGGTAACCACTGGGAATCGAACCCGGGATCTCCGATTGCCGGTCAGACGCGATACCATTACACCATGGACCTCACTCTTCCAAATGCCGTAATTCTTCTACATACTTGCGCGGAATATCTCCTATACAAGCGTCGTTCTTTACGTTATTTATACTGCGTGTTCTTTGCAGTTGAATGTATATAATGTTACGGCATGCGGGAGGTGCCCCCTTGGGGCATTGGTTTCTGCGAGTATGTAGAAGAATTACGGCATTTGGAAGAGTGAGGTCCATGGTGTAATGGTATCGCGTCTGACCGGCAATCGGAAGATCCCGGGTTCGATTCCCAGGTGGTTACCTCATTTTTTCATTTGTTCCGTTCTCTCTCTCTCGTCTTGCGCGGAATATCTCCTATACAAGCGTCGTTCTTTACGTTATTTATACTGCGTGTTCTTTGCAGTTGAATGTATATAATGTTACGGCATGCGGGAGGTGCCCCCTTGGGGCATTGGTTTCTGCGAGTATGTAGAAGAATTACGGCATTTGGAAGAGTGAGGTCCATGGTGTAATGGTATCGCGTCTGACCGGCAATCGGAAGATCCCGGGTTCGATTCCCAGGTGGTTACCTCATTTTTTCATTTGTTCCGTTCTCTCTCTCTCGTCTTGCGCGGAATATCTCCTATACAAGCGTCGTTCTTTACGTTATTTATACTGCGTGTTCTTTGCAGTTGAATGTATATAATGTTACGGCATGCGGGAGGTGCCCCCTTGGGCATTGGTTTCTGCGAGTATGTAGAAGAATTACGGCATTTGGAAGAGTGAGGTCCATGGTGTAATGGTATCGCGTCTGACCGGCAATCGGAAGATCCCGGGTTCGATTCCCAGGTGGTTACCTCATTTTTTCATTTGTTCCGTTCTCTCTCTCTCGTCTTGCGCGGAATATCTCCTATACAAGCGTCGTTCTTTACGTTATTTATACTGCGTGTTCTTTGCAGTTGAATGTATATAATGTTACGGCATGCGGGAGGTGCCCCCTTGGGGCATTGGTTTCTGCGAGTATGTAGAAGAATTACGGCATTTGGAAGAGTGAGGTCCATGGTGTAATGGTATCGCGTCTGACCGGCAATCGGAAGATCCCGGGTTCGATTCCCAGGTGGTTATCTAATTTTTTCATTTGTTCCGTTCTCTCTCTCTCGTCTTGCGCGGAATATCTCCTATACAAGCGTCGTTCTTTACGTTATTTATACTGCGTGTTCTTTGCAGTTGAATGTATATAATGTTACGGCATGCGGGAGGTGCCCCCTTGGGGCATTGGTTTCTGCGAGTATGTAGAAGAATTACGGCATTTGGAAGAGTGAGGTCCATGGTGTAATGGTATCGCGTCTGACCGGCAATCGGAAGATCCCGGGTTCGATCCCAGTGGTTACCTCATTTTTTCATTTGTTCCGTTCTCTCTCTCTCGTCTTGCGCGAATATCTCCTATACAAGCGTCGTTCTTTACGTTATTTATACTGCGTGTTCTTTGCAGTTGAATGTATATAATGTTACGGCATGCGGGAGGTGCCCCCTTGGGGCATTGGTTTTGCGAGTATGTAAAGAATTACGGCATTTGGAAGAGTGAGGTCCATGGTGTAATGGTATCGCGTCTGACCGGCAATCGGAAGATCCCGGGTTCGATTCCCAGGTGGTTATCTAATTTTTTCATTTGTTCCGTTCTCTCTCTCGTCTTGCGCGGAATATCTCCTATACAAGCGTCGTTCTTTACGTTATTTATACTGCGTGTTCTTTGCAGTTGAATGTATATAATGTTACGGCATGCGGGAGGTGCCCCCTTGGGGCATTGGTTTCTGCGAGTATGTAGAAGAATTACGGCATTTGGAAGAGTGAGGTCCATGGTGTAATGGTATCGCGTCTGACCGGCAATCGGAAGATCCCGGGTTCGATTCCCAGGTGGTTACCTCATTTTTTCATTTGTTCCGTTCTCTCTCTCTCGTCTTGCGCGGAATATCTCCTATACAAGCGTCGTTCTTTACGTTATATATATATATATATATATATATATATATATATATATATAGTGTTTTTTCTGGAGAAAAGGTACCGGAATTCTTGTATATTTTTTTTACTGCATCCCAATCCAAGATAGTCCCTCTCATGATGTTTAAAAATTTGTTACTTAAAAAATAAATGATAAAATAGTAATGGAAATTGTTTAATTTCGTTAATAGTATCATTTATTAATTAATATTTGTTTATTGCTAATTTTACCTCACAATAAAGTGCACACATAAGTCATATTCTCAGGAACGTTGCTACCATCACGTTTTCGTGCCTTGCTTTTGGTGTCTGTTGCGAATGCCGACCTTTGAGTTCAGAGCCGATGAGTGGTTGGCCAACCATTCCGTTAAACATTAGGGCGAATGTAGTATTACGTTGGGGAATGTTATTTTTGTTAAATAATATCTGATAAGTTACGCTTTTAAGGTTGATCGAAGAATAGAAAAACAATATTTTTTTATCAGAAATGATTTTTATGCATTATCTTTGTTTATTTTTGCTGTCATTTCATTAAAAGGTACTGGTACGCCGTACCGGTGCGTTCCAGCAGAAAAGTAATATATATATATATATATATATATATATATATATATATATATATATAGCGAGAAATAAGAAGATGAAGAGATGGTACATGTTTATTTACAAAACGTTTCGGAAATTTTCATTTTCCATCATCAGTGCTAAAATTATAAAAGCAGATAAAAATATATAAATATAATGAACGGAAACTTATAAAATATATTTAAATAAATGTGTGAGATTAATGGTGTTTATATTCAAGTAATTAAAATTAAAAATGAAATATAAAATATAGAAGAGTGATCAGTCGTCATATATACTGTAAAGTAAAAGCGAACAAAATTGAAAAGAGTCTTACCACTTGTTATTGTCGGAAAGGGACTAATTAAGCAGAGGGTTGGGAATGATTGGTTGTTGGAAGGGGTCCATATTAGAAGAGTTGGAGCCAGACGGAGCGATGATGGATTTCTTCTCAGTGGTATGATATGACAGTTTATTTGGCTATGTTTAGTTTAAAGGTAGAACTATAGTCGTTGAGAGTTGGTTTAATACTGAGGATGTATAGGGATTCCAAAATTCGGAGGTCGGTTAGATGGTTGGTTGTGTTAATAATTTTGAAATTGGAGGGAAGTAGTGGGTGGTTGTGAAGGTGGCAGTGATACCTTATTGTTGATTTAGAGGGTTTATTTAAGGGCTGCGATGTTCTGGTAGAAATATCGCGATGCTCGTCCACTCTTGTTTGATATTGGCGAATGGTGCTGCCAATATAGTTCGCTTTGCAGCGAACACAGTTGAAAACGTAGATGGTGGACGAAGCAAGGGCTGAGGTGTTTTTTCTTCTTTCCCTCCTCTTTTCCATTCCGACGGCTTTTCCATTCCGACTCTCTTTCTAAAACAGCTTCTAAGAGGTTAGGTGTGCTGTAGAGGCTCTGCAGTTTTTTCACCCCCATTCAGGTGCTCCCTCTGTACAGGGGTCTTGTTCCCCCCCTGTATTGAGTACGCTTCTCATTTGTGTAATGGCTCAACCCACACAGCCCTACTTGATCGGGTTGAATCAAAAGCTTTTCGTCTCATCAATTCCCCGCCTCTTACTGACTATCTTTATTCCCTCTCTCTCTTCGCTGCAGTGTTGCCTCACTCTCTCTTTACTGTCGCTCATTCACAGTCTCAAGCTCTCGACTCCGTCTGCGTGCGTCTGCCTGCGGTTGTTGGGCGCCTGGCTTGAGTTTTACCTGTTTAACTTAAAAAATACCGCGTTACTCGCTTCTTGGTCTGCTTAATCAAAAATAATTTCCTTTATGTTTTTGCCGGGTTATTCGTGTACGCCTTATCAAACGCCGCGTTATCAGCATGTTCTACTGTACTTAAGTTTTTATGAGACAGACTGAGAAGTTCTTATCAATATGGGCTCTATATTAATAGGGGGGTTACGTTGTGGCCATGTCGCAACAACGCTGCCTCATTAAGTCAGCGAGGTTAAGCGACATTGATCTGTTCATTCGTTGGACGGGTGACCGTCTTCTCATTCAGATGATGTAGCGACCCTTAGATAGTTGTTCAGATACCATTTAAAGCTGTAGGTCCCTTCTGTCACGCAACCTTTGCCGTTAAAGAAAGTTTAACAACAACAAACATTATTTTTATTAAGAGGATAAATTTTAATGATATATTAATAAAACATGCGCATATACGTTTATATACAAATAAGGAAGAAATATTAATATAGAAAAAATAGAAAATAAAAAATAAGCTTCATTAAAAACATTAAACAAAAAAATATGTGCAAGAGATCAAATGTCAACATATCCTCCATTACGTTGACAGTGTTGTAAGCTTTTGAAACTGCAGAAAAACATCAAATTTCTGGGAGGTTATATCTCTTATTTCTTGTTTAATTATTTTAAAGTTTTCTAAATCGTTAGGTTTAGTTTCATATACATACTGTAAGTTTTCATCCTTTCCCAAAGGTAAAATATGATGGTGTAAGATCGACTAACCGAGGAATTCATGCAATAGGACTACTGTGTCCAATTCATATTTACAGAAAAGTCTCGTCAAGGAAGGTCCGGACACTGAGAGCATAATGAGGTGGGACCACATCCTGCTGCCAGATCAAGTTACTCAAACTGTTTCAATCTGCACTTGGAACGAAAGAAATCTGAAGCATCTTCAAATGTGAGGTAGTCTCAAATAGTGACAGATGGGTCATCGAAAAAGAATGGGCTATAAATGTTTTCCCCTGAAAGAACACACCAGCCATTAGCATTGGAGTCTCGCTCGCGTTCTCTCATTTCATGGGAATTATCTCGGTCCCTAATTTGACAGTAATGTTTGTTAACTTTGTCGCTGACGTGGAAAGTAGCTTCGTCTGAGAAACTCTGAAAATGTTGGATCCGTTTTTCAATCCAGCAGTTCAGAATCCGTGTCAAAGCGTCCACCATAATCGTCCTTCAGACACGCTTGAACTAAGGTAATAAAGGTACAAATGAAGATTACCTCGTAGAACGTTACAGACAGGTGACCTCGACATCTCCAATTCAGCAGAAGCACAACGTACATTCTGTTTTGGACTTCACTCAAAACATTTATGGATACGTCTAGCGTCTTAATTCCAGGACTAAGCCTGGCTTTTCCGATCTCAGAAAATATTATAAACTGAGCCAGTTTTCTTATACTTTGCCATCTACCTGTTTGGTAGCGTTTTAGCATTGACGTAATTCTTTCACGGTTGCCATATGCTAAAATAAAATTAGAATTCTACTCTAAATATTCACGCTTAAGTTTTTTTGTATATTCAATATTACGTTTTTTATTTGCATTAAAAAACCATAACAGCGCCTCGGTGGTGTAGTGGTTAGGGTTCGATTCTCGGCGAAGGCAAGCGGCGCACAGCTCACCCAAAAATAAAAATAAAAATAAAGAATAGGTTGATAAATCTAGTGGTAAAGTTATTGGGCTGCTGATCGGGAGGTCGTGAGATCAACCCTGAGCGAGGACTGTAACTTCTAACTTCCTGGGTGGGTCGTGGTTCGGATTCCAAGTTAAGTGGTAGGTCTAAGTTGGGGTAACAAGCTTAACTTTCGTCGGGTGGAAGCAAACTAAAGACTTTACGAACAGCCTGTACATACTGTAACTAAATTATTACGTTAATATTATTAACGTAATATTAACGTATCACATTAATAAAATTAAATATTACCGCACATTATTTCCTAAATTATTCCATAATTAATTAATTGTGTTGTAAAAGTTCTCAACTTTGATTTAAATGAAATGCGAAACCTGAAGCTCTAGAGGTTCATATAAAATACTTACTGACTGTATAACGGTATACTGTTAGCTGTAAGTATTTTATATACTGACCCGTCGAAGAATTTGAATATTTGTGGCTCAAACATTTTTTAATTTTCTCGTAAAATTTTTAATATTTAAAATGCGATAGTCGTTATCCGTTTTGGAGAATAAAATTGTTATATATTTGGACCAAAATTTTTTGAATCGTAAAAAAAATAAAAATAAAAATTGGACAATAATTATTTCACATCAAAGATTTAAATTAAGAATAATAATTGTTAGTAAATTAAAACGGTTAAAGTTGAATTGAAACTGAGCAAAAATACTGGAGATTAGCGTGTCCTTTTCGTTTCGGTTTATACGACTCGTCTAATGCTAATCAATTAAGTGGTGCACACCAGGTTCCAAACATTATAGTGCCCCGGGCTATCTGGAGCACCTTGGAGCGATACACGTGTATGTGAAAGGTCGTAACGACATCTAGAATTCATTTATAAAACTTCATTTTCAAAGACACGCGTTAAGGCTAATTCCTTCTCATATACAGAAAATGCAAAATTTTACTGAAGTCCACACACCACACCATCGGCTCAAAATGCCACATAGTCAAGCTTTTCATGTAGGTAATCACCACAGATCATCATGAGTTAACCACAGCAAATATTTCTAATGCATTGTTTAACCATATGTATAGATGTAATCATAGTATCAAGTAGGATAGTTCTAAAGCGCTCGTTAAAAACAGAGATATAACTGAAAGGAATAGTCTAGAATGTGCATTTATCTATTTTGAAAATAATTTCAATAACTGCGGGAATGTATAAAATTGACACTATACTGTTAAAATTCCTTTTGCCTCTCATTAACTCTTATTAATTATGTGCTAATCTTTTTGTTTTTCCGTCCCGTTGTATATATTTTGGGCATCTCGCCTTCTCCCTTCATTCCCTGACGAGATGTACTTCTGAATATACGAAAGACCTTGGAATAATTTTTCTTTTTCCTTGTAGGTTTACACCGTTCATTCATTTTACGTGTTTAATTGTGAAATTCATCCCATATATATATTATATATATATATATATATTATATATATTGCTGCAAGCAAACCTGACTTGTATGCGTCAGATTATATAGCCGAAATTATGGTATTTCTCTGCATGCACATAGTTACTAGCTTCGAACATCACAGAAACAGCGGTTACGAGCCAAAGTTAAGCAACAGAAATGGGCTATTTGTTTTAAATTCCCTGATCAGGCTACGTCGTAGCCAATGTCATAACACCGCTTCCCGTTGATCAGCGAAGTTAAATGACATTGGGTCGGATAATAGTTGAATGGAAGACCGTCCTCTGCGTTCAGACTATGTAGCGACCCGGATTCCACGTAAAGCTGTAGGTCCCCTCCCTCATATAACTTTAGATGTTGCGAAGGACGTTAAAAAACCCCATCATTCATTCAATTCCCTGATCTGTGCAACTACTTGGAGCCTTGTAGATGTTCCGTGCGTCGGTCTCTCTTCACACGAAGGGCAAGCTGGTGGCCCCACCTATAGGCCTGGCCTGGTGGAGGAGAGACTTGTTTTTTGCGATCTCTATCGCACATAGCCAGGTACACCCGGCTCATCCGGGACCGTTTTGGGCCAGGCGTTTTGTCTCTTTGAAGATTTCAACTTTAACACCAGTGGTGCTCCAACTGTCTTTTTGTTGCTGGTTATATATATATATATGGTATATTGTTAGCTGTAAAATTTTACGTACTAACTCAAGGAATTTGATTATTTATGGCTGAAACTTTTAAAGTTTTCTCGTTACATTCTTCCATATATATATATATATATATATATATATATATATATAGATATATATATATATATATATACAACTGCAAAGAACACGCAGTATAAATAACGTAAAGAACGACGCTTGTATAGGAGATATTCCGCGCAAGACGAGAGAGAGAGAACGAAACAAATGAAAAAATGAGGTAACCACCCGGGAATCGAACCCGGGATCTCCGATTGCGGTCAGATGCGATACCTCATTTTTTCATTTGTTTCGTTCTCTCTCTCTCGTCTTGCGCGGAATATCTCCTATACAAGCGTCGTTCTTTACGATATATAATTATATAATATATATATATATATATATATATATATATAATTATATAGATATATATATATATAGTATATATGTATATATATATATATATATATACACAATGAATTTCATAAATGGTGTAAAACCACAAGGAAAAATGAAAAGCGATTCTAAGTCCTTTTGTATATTTAGCAGTACATGGCCCCTCCTTCCTACAGAAAAAAAAGGTGAGTATTGTGGGCCATTCCACTGGCTCATGAAGAGAGATTAGTTGCCAGAAAAATGCTCCCTCAAAAAGTTGGGAGTTTCACAAGTAGGGTATGGAGGTCCTCCATCATGCTGAAAACACTGTGAATCTGAAGTAATGCAGTTATTTCTTTTACGAGACAAACTAATTAGTTGTGGCAAGTAGAAATCTTGTAGCATCTGACGATGTGAATTTTGCATTAGCGTTACTGCTTTTCCAGTGTCATTCTCAAAGAAGTAGGGACTACCTACTACACCATACCACCCAACAGCGACCCAGATGTTGAGATTAGCAATACTCCGTGGAAGCTCTATTGGAGCGGCAGCATGACTTCGCCAGTAACGAAAGGTTTGCTTATTAATCTCCCTAGAAAGATGTATGATACATAACACTCGTCAGTGAAGTGAATGTGTTTCAAAACCTCAGGATCTTCTAAGTTCTACCTTTGCTAACATCTATGTTGCGAATTCCATTCGTTTTCGTTTTTGAACATTAGGCAGTGAAGCTTATAAATAAATTTTGTTAGGAAAAAGTTTAATTTGGTACGAAGTATAAGATGCACTGATATTCGTGAAATACTTATTTGTGCTGAGAAACGTCGAATTGATTTCTGCGAACTGCGCGCAATAATTTCAGGAACTATATTTACAGCCTACCACTCTTACCCTTATGTTCATTGCTTATATTTCGTTTTGTTTGAAATTTTCTAACAATTCGTGATATTGTCTTTCTATCGGGCGAATCTCTGAATCCATATTCTCTGCAAAAGTTCCTCTGCACCTGCGTCACAGATTTTCTGTTCCAGCTGCAGACGCGACATCACTGTTTGATGTTCGCAATGTCTAAGGTCATATGATGGAGGAGTTCTAAAAGTTTATTTGGGATCCAAACCACTACTCACCAACGAAGACCCAAAGCAGCACCTTAATCGCTGAAACCTTAAACCCCAGTCGAGACTCGAACCCAGGACCTTAGCCTGACGATCTGCTACTAGGCTACCTTGATGCGTGAGAAATCTTACAAAATCCATTATAATTCATACTATTCATTATCAATAAAAGTTTTAAATGTTAGCACTAGCAGTTTTCTAAACCACTCTTAAATATTGTTAAACGAGTGTCCCGAAACTTTTAAACCAATCACGTACAGTAGCTGCGTAAACGAATATCCTATTGTAATGTTTGCAAATAAAAACCATCCTACTTTCTTCTTAGATATATCTAAAACATGCAAGTATAAACTTCGTGAAAGAAACTGAAATCAACAATACATTCTCTTTCCTCCATATTCAAATAACAAAAGTAGTAAACCTATTCCTACCATCAATCTACAGACAGCTCATGCAAGTTTATGGGATGGGAGATTATATATATCAACCGAAACAGCAAATACCTACAGTGAGCAAAAATAAATGATACTCCAAATAAGCAGGAAAATAAAAACTGGAATGAAATATAGCCCCTCTCCTTTATACCCGCAGATAAAATTCCAATTTACATATAAATGCCAAAACCCCATAAATTTTTTTCTTCTCAAAAATTTGCGTTTATTTGTAGTTTATGCTTTTAATCGTGCTCGCTGTAAAGCAAGTTATATTGGTGCTACTATGCACCAGTATAAAGTTCGTATGAATAAACAAAGGAATTCTCACTTCCAGTAGAACACGTTCACCCAATTGTTTGGGAAAATTTTCAATAGGGGATCATTGTTGAACTCCAAGTCATTCATTATTCAGTAAAGATTTTACTATTCTAAACGGAACAACTAACAACCAACAAAATATTTGTACCTGAATCATTCATTATACATATACATTCAGAAACTCCTTCGGAAGCCATATCCTTTATGGTTGCTCTCCAAAGTTACAGTGGGTGAAAAACTCCAACTCCATCCTGGGTTTGTGTATTGTGAAGTAGTTTAAGTAACAACAGTCTAATATTATAGAGGTGTATACACCACTTTATTAATCATCTAAGTTCACTACAATGAAGAATAACGTAAGTTTATATATCATATGTAGATCAGGTTCCATTTCAATTAGTTATTTTTAAGTTTATTTTATAATAATGAAAAATAATGCTAGTTTTAAACTAGCATAAGTTAGGTTTATTTGGACTTTGACTTTAGGAAGACTTATTAATATTTTGGTAATTATGTCGCAAATGACATGGCGGAAGTTGAAATAAAAAATACATTTTTCTAGTGTATTTTGGTGTGCTCTGTTCAAATATAACCTTCATTTCCTGTGCAAATGAAAAGAAATATGATTTTCGGTACATTAAAATAATGCACGGTTAATGTTTTAAATGACATGGGCTGGACCTGTAAATCAAAATAACTTTTTGAGGTAGTTTTAGTTGCTTTATTCAAATTTCACTCATTTTTTGTGACGACTATTGTAGAAAATAATAATAATGTAAATATATATATTTAGTGTATTTGTAGTCGGCGGTGGTATAACGTCATGTTACTCTGCGACTTCATTAGTTTGTTGGTTCCTGTTCTGGCTAATTTTTTTTCCTAATTGGATTGTTTTGTGGTGTTTGTGATAGAATTATGACGTGCCGTTCGTGTGGTTTCGACTTTGAGAACTTGATTCGTCATGTGGCCTAGATGATAATACGAAAAGATCAGAAGATATTTAGGTGAAATAACCAATATTAACCTGTTAGGTTAATTGAATGCCCTTGATGATTGGTCAGGTTAAGTCGTGATATTTCCGTTAGTTTAAACGAAAATGACTAGAGCAAACTTTTCTGGTTAATTCTGAGGTGTTTTGCACGTTTCCTGTGGTAATGCGTCGTTTACGAAATCTCGTAACATGAACATGTTTGGTTATGCTTTATTGTATAAAATGTAGTCAAAAATACATTTTTCAAGTGTATTTTGGTGTGCTTTGTTTGAATGACCTTCATTTCTTGCGGAAATGAACAGAAATAGTTGTCATTGCATGGCCCAAACACACATTTCTGTTCATTTCCACAGGAAATGGAAGGTTATATTTCAGCAGAGCACACCAAAAATACACTAGAAAAATATATTTTTGATTTCAACTTCAGGCCTTTCGTTTTCGTCGTTTTCGTTTTCGTCGTTTTCGTTTTCGTCGTTTTCGTCATTTTCGTTTAAACTAACGAAAATATCACTACTTAACCTAACCAATCAAGGGCATTTAGTTGGCCTAACAGGTTAATATTGGTTATTTCACCTAAATATCTTCTATCTTTTCGTATTAGGCACTCGCTGTCACATTTCGGGCAAGTTAAGGATGAGAGAATAACGCCGTAATTGATAAAAACATCCAATGCTTTGTCTTCATCTAGGGCATATGACGCATCAAGTTCTCAAAGCGAAACCACACAAACGACACGTCATAATTGTATCACAAACACGACCAAACTGAATGCAATTAGGAAAAAAAATAGCCAGAACAGAAACCAACTAATTAAATCGCAGAGTAGCGAAAAAATAGCCCAAAATTATACTCGTCAGACCAATAATGAGTGTATTTATATATAGACTATATTATTATCATCATAATTTTCACTATTAATATACATTTGCACAAAAAATGTGACAAATTTGAATAAAGCGACTAAAACTATCTCAGAAAAAGTTATTTTGATTTACAGGTCAAGCCCATGTCATTTAAAACATATTAACCAATATTTTAATTTTGACTATCACATTCTACGGTTCGTTCCTAGTTTGGACGAGTCTTCTTAATACGCAACGCATATGTATAAATATTATATTATATTGGATAGGCAATAGTTTATTTATGAACAGTGTGGGCTGGAAATTTTATAATTTTGTGTATTTTACAAATAAAAGCATATATGTTATGTTTTTGACGGTCTTGGGTAGATTCGTCGCCTGGGGGATTTCGTCGGCAGGACGAAACTACCCAATTGACGATGGGGACGAAACTACCAGAGATTCAGGTCTTATAGGCTAAGGTTAAGAATGGACAAATTTTTTGTTTCATTCCTTTATAGCACCAGTTAGGTCAACTGTACGCCCTTGACGATTGGTTAGGTTAAGTCGTGATATTTTCGTTAGTTTTAACGAAAATATCACTACTGTAAGGCTATTCAGGTCTTGGGTAGTTTCGTCCCAATCGTCAAATGGGTAGTTTCATCATGGCGACGAAATCCCCAAGGCGACAAAATCTACCATAAACCATTTTTGACACCCATCGTCTGTATCAGGAGCAAATCTAAGCAATTCCGTTTCCAACTTATTAGTACTGTAACATTTCATTCTTCGTGCTAAAATTAGTCACATTTTTGACATTGTAAGGGAAAGGTGTTTGTCTGTTATTATTAAGCATGTTATTAATGCCTAGATCGAATAATGCCCGGTATAGGTCGAATAATGTCCGGGTTAGGTTCGACTGATGCCCAAATTAGGTTAGGTTCTTTTACCACCTAACAATGGTTCATAAATAATTTCCAATCCACTGGTGTAACTTTTATGCATATGCAATAAAAATTTGAAGGACGCATCTAAACTAGGAATTTGCTGTCTTTAAGAGAATTGGTTCTCCTTTTCATATTAAAATTGAGGGTTAATATTCTTCGGTTTCCTGAGGGACCAATCAATTGCTGATATATGTATGTTTTTGTATACATAATGTCTCTTATAATTTTATGACGAACTCGTTTTTTATCTGAAAGCATACTACAAGGATAAATTTTAAAGAAATTATTAGTTTCAAAACCTTTTGTCTCACTCACTCACCTATGTTAAGTTCAGAAGCGATATTAACGCTCAAAATTGCGATATTAACGACTGTAACGGCTAATAGGCAGGAAGACCAATGTATATATTCACTAAACGGAAGATCACTCATTATAGTTTGTTCAAATTATTATTTTGATGTTAGAGCCTCGGATTTGAGCTAAAATTTTTAAATAATTTAATTTCCCTTCGAGGATGCAAAATTCGAATAATCTTGTGAAGCTCATGGTCAGCCTCTAATTTGTGAACAGCAATGTCACTTTCATTGATACTCTTGTAACCTAACCTAATCCAGTTGATGATGAAGGATACCTGTTCATAATTTGGGGTAGTTTGCAAGTTCTAGAAAGAACCCAAATATGGCCTTAAAATTTAGTGTAGGATTTGGGGTAAAATGGGGTGGTAGGTTAAAACAGGACACTCGCCTTTTCTAGTTGTGAATGCAGTTACTAATTGCTCAACCATGTGTCATTAGTATGGCAGTGGAACCTTTGCAATAGAGGCGCTTTTGTGTGCGCAGTAGAAAACATGATTTTTTGGAGGCGTGGTGTAATATAGTTTGTTGTGAAATTTGCAAGGATCTTGCTGGCCTGATCAACTATAGGACTTACTTTTATATAGGCTTATTAAAGTTCTTTGACAATGCAGTATTATTTCGTTAGAAATAAAATGTGCAACGCATTTCCTTTTCTGTAAAAACCGGTTATAACTACAATTTTACACATGTTACCCCGTTTTATTTTACCAGTGGGGTAAAATGGGTGTCCCCTCCACCTCTATGAAAAATAGATTCGCACACTAACAGTTAACAATGAAAACTAATAAACCATAATAATTTGAAGTGGACCAGATAAAACTTGTGTGAGCAGAAAAAAAATCAGATATTTTGAGGCAGGAACATAAGAGTTACAATTTAGCCATTAATTAAGTACCCTGTTTTACCCGTTTTTCTGCCTCAAAATATCTGATGTTTCAAACTATTAACCCTTTACCGCCTGAATTTTTTGTAGGGTTAAGTTATGAATGCATGAATTTGACATGTTACAAATTTGTCCATTTGGGCGGTTAAGGGTTAATCCCCTATCAGGATTAATGGTGAATAAAATGTAATAAAAAGTACGGCATCCAAGTATTTTAAAAAGATAACTGCTGGTACAGTATTAGTTCCAGGAAGATACTTTAATGATAATGAACCCCCAAAATTCTTTGATTACTTGTATCCTCTTGTAATGATGCTTGTACATCTAGCAAACGATTACTTCCCACTCGCTCTCATTCTCATCCAAGGTTCACAAGTGAGAATTCTAAATTTGAGAAGTTACCCGATTTGGGAAAGGGTAAACCGAGACCGTGACGCAATTGCGAACTCGAGGGGTATTTTCTAAGCAAAATCGAACTTGAAGTGGGAAATTTTACTGTGGGAATGAGAGAGAATCAATTTGAGAATTTATCTCCTTTGAGATTTTCACTTGCGGGTTTCCCACTCTTAGGCAAAGAATGAAATGAGAATGACAGCGAATGGGAAGAGACCCTTGTAAGTCAGCCACAGTTATCAGGGGGGGTCTATTAAACCTAGTGGACGGAACGCCAGGGTGTAGCCTAAATCTGAAGGAAACTACTCTTGTAAATTTATTGTTTAATTAGTTGTATCGTTGATTACCTTGATGAATACTGTACCATTTTTTTTGGTGGGGGATCCGTCTCCTGCTAATAAACACTATTATTGTCATTATCGTTATCATTACTTTGGTAGTCTTAGCAATGGGTAGTTTTTATTACTACTTGTTTCAGTACGTGTCTTATTTTCATTTCTCTTTGTCATAATTTTTAGTTTCTTTACTTCGACCATTTTATCGCTTATTACCTTCAAGACTACTGTACTGTACATATTTTATGGGATTTATGTCCTGCCAATAAAGCTTATTATTATGTACAAGGCACTTTTCTCGACATTTAAGTGTCAGATTGTGAAGGGTTAGCGTTTCAGCTCATACCTTGACGTCTTTTTTTTTTTTTTTTGATAAATAGGTAGGTTCTCCTTAATGAATTGTGGCTCAGATTACGCATTAAACTTTAGGTCTAGATTATGATGAATCGAGCCGTTATTGCAACGAAGTTAAATTCCAAACAACTATTTGGTTTCCGAAACAACAAATATGAACTGGCAGCAAACGAGACGCGTAAGCTACAGTGATTACATTTGTCCTAATAATGGTCCTTCGTTCGTAATCATTTTAACGTCATTTTGCGTTCGTTATTTATGACCACCATTCATATATGGTTCAAATTACTTAGAATAAATCAACATTACAAAATATGCAATAAAACGAAATAAGAAAGAATGAAAAATACAAAAATAAACGTTAATAAACACTGGTAAGTATAACCATTAACCAAATAGTTAGCAATCAAAATATTAATACTAAAATTATTTAAATTTGTTTCATCAACAGGAGTAATGCAATTTTAATTTGATCTTAATTTGCAAATTTAAGTAAATGCTAATGAAAATTAGCTGTACAATGAATGATACATGTTGTATCGAAACTTGTACTGTGAATATTAATGAACTGTTCTCGCGTACAACGATTCTACTTTTATTCAAATATTGAAAATGTGTTTATTACATTAACTCGCAATAATGAACGTCTATTTCGTACTCAGGTGGGTGTGTAACTGTGTATAGTCTTTGCAAGTCCTCCTTCAAGCGATAGATGTGTATAGTGCTACTAAGCATTATATACAGTACTCGTAGATTGTGCTAAAAGATTCCGCACTTCGTTGTTTTGATTATTTACTGGTAAGGTGTACTATGTATTGCATATAGTTCAATTTATATATGGAACACACTTAAATTTAAGAATCAGGACAAGCATAACTTTTCTTCAAAATTTTCTTTACGCTTAATAAGAGCATCAGTATTATCACTGGTAAGTGGTATGGGCACTGCCTATACCAATTATATATGGGAAAAAAGGATTTTAATAACTTTGACAAGTTAAATTGAATTTTGTTAATTCTGTAAATAGTCATATAAGGACAAACTGTATTTGCGCTGTATAGCTTTGTTGACTTTGTGATTCGTGTTTGGGTGAGTAAACGTTATTTTAAATGCGTAAAACTGTAGGGAAGATTTGTTTAGGGTAATAATTCTTGGCCAAAGGCTATAGTATTAAGAAAATGGTGTATGTTCGGTAAAATAATGTCTTTATGCCAGTGGTGGGCAACCTGGGCCCATCAGCTTTGAGTGCGGCTCAATAGACATAAATTTTACTAACCATTGTCCACGTGAATGAAAATTTTGGAATTTATAATATATTTCCATAATCTACTGATAATTTTGTTTGATTTTTTTAACAGAATTTCTTTATATTAATTATTATATTATTAAAGTTTTTGTTTTACTATTTGAAGTTGATCACAATTCAGTTAATATATAAATAATAATTTTCTCCAACTCTATGAAATTTTCGGGCTGTATTAAATGTATTTAAGCATATTCGTGGGGCTATGTTTAGCGCACATTTTTAATCTTGCGGCCCACTGAGATGAAGGAAGGCCACTCATGCGACCCACTCACTAGCCTAGGTTGCCCATCACTGCTCTATGCTATTGATTATATGTATAGTGTGAGACTGAGAACTGAGAAATTACTGCTTTTCTGATGTGTAGGAAAAGGAGGCTGTTATAAGCTTGATGTTTCTTATAATAAAACGTATGTTCTTGCGCTTACTGTTGAGGTAATTTAAGAACTGGTCTGCAGGTTCCCCCTTCTTAAATAAGTTATTACCGACCTTATTAATTTCTTTTTATTTTAAGTCGGGTGTCAGTTTGAATAATTAACTACCACTTCATCTGGATCGATACAAATACAATAGCATAGCATAATTTTAATTATTAAAGTTTGCGTTATTTTTTTAACTAATACTGATTTTATAATCATGAATGTTGTTAGCAAATCATATTTTTAATAAAGATAATCCTGTAGAAAGATACCCACTGGATCTCATATATTTGAGAATGAAATTTCTAGTTTCTATATTTTTGATATGGTTATGTTTCTCCTTCGGCAAATAGGAACAATGTTTATATTTTTTAAGGGCTACTTCGTACGTCGTGGCTACGTCGCAACACCACTTCTCGTAAGATCAGCGAAGTTAAGCGACGTCGGGTATCTTCATTAATTGGACGGGTGACCATCAAACGCGTTCGGATGATGTAGCGACCTGTGGTACAAACCACGTAAAACTGTACGAGTCCACTTCGTCATATGACCTTAAATGGTACGAAGGAGGTGAAACCACTCCACACACTATTCTCATTGTAGCTTTTAAAGTGTGGGATCAGAGAGGTCTATTGATTGATGTCCTTCACAGTAAGAACAGCCTTCGCTGCCTTTTCTTTGAATTCCCTCAGAAACTCTGCACTTCGTGTGTCAAACTTTGGGGCTGAATTGCCTCTTAGTTTAGAGTGAATTAATTAATTCGGTCTCATTCTGTAACAAATCAATATCATGGAGCGAGTTCCTACCTGAATCAATCTTATTTTCTCTTCCATCCTTTAGGAAAATGAATTAAGATTTTATTTGAGGTTTAGAAGGACTGAGCACTGATTTGTAAATAGTCCTCAACTTTTTCTTGCATTGAGCTCTTCTGAAATTTAGTAAAAAGTGAACGTTCTGCGTGCAACAAAGGGTTTATATAACAGTCTACAATTGTTTTTGGAAACATTTGTGTAATCTTTTTTTTTTGAAGTGATATTTCCATTATATAGTCTTCATTTTTGCAAATGTGTAAAAATATTTTGGATTAATTTTAATATTTCCTGCTATTATATTCTTAATCCAGATATTACAGAATTCTCTCTCTTTCCGAAATTGATGACGGACCCCCAACCGGGGGGGGGGGGGGGATGATCTTGAGCCGCTGGCGGACGTACCTTCAACTGAAGGGTGCGTCAATGTACAGGTGGGCGACCCTCCTTCCCCGTTGGTGAGGGGCTCTTCAACTCCCGACAGCCCTGGCTATTCGGGAAACGGATCATGCTAGGGGCGGTCAGAATACGGAAGGCTCCCTTCGTGCAGTGCTTTTTAATGCTAGGTTGATTAGGAATAAGTTTTGCGAGCTACGTGCGCTCTTAGCATCAGAATACCAGGATATCGTTGCTATCACCGAGTCCTGGATTCATACTGATCGTAGGGACTGCGTTGGGGAGTTCAGATTCCCCGGGTATAGAATGTTTCACAAGAACCGCACCCGTGGGGACGGGGGAGGGTACTAATATACGTCAGGGACACGTGAGTTCGGGTGACTGCCCTAGTTCCGATCGGAACGGGAGCTGCTTGGCGTCGATCTGAACGTGAGAGGGACGAACTATAGGTTAATTTTGGTGTACAGAGCTCCGCATCTCCTCCTCGAGGAGGATACAGCCCTGTACACCGAACCCTTATCTTTATGAAAGGCGATCACGAAAGTCCAAGGAACTATCGTCCCGTTAGTTTCACTTCGGTTGTAGGTAAATTATTAGAGGGGATAATAGCGGATAGGATCGTTGACCATTTGGATTCCTACAAGCTGCTTGGGGACTCCCAACATGGATTTAGGCGGCATAGGTCGTGTCTCACTAACCTGCTAGAGTTTTTCCACGTCATGTGGAGTGAGTACAATAAGAGTAGGGCAATTGATATACTTTATCTCGACTTTCAGAAAGCCTTTGATAAGGTACCTCAACGCCGGCTAATGGCCAAACTGCGAGCGCTGGGTATCGATGGGGAAGTAGGTAGCTGGATTGGAAACTGGCTGAAGAATAGGCGCTGAGGGTTGTAATTAAAGGGGCTAGCTCAGGTTGGGCCTCGGTCACTAGCGGAGTTCCTCAGGGTTCCCTTTTGGGACCACTGTTGTTTATCATTTACATAAATGATATCGACGCTGCCATCGTCAGTCGGATCGTCAAATTCGCTGATGACACCAGGCTTGGGACGCCCGAAGCAATCGAGTAACTGCGTGCGGACCTATGTAGGATAGGAGAGTGGTCCGAAAAATGGCAAATGCCGTTTAACTTGGGTAAATGCAAAGTGATGCACATTGGCTACGCCAATCCCAAGTCGGACTACTACATGTTGTGGAGTAATATCGAGGCCATTGATTTGGAAAAGGACTTGGGTGTGCTAATTAGCAGCGACCTTAAATTTACCAAACAGTGCGTAGAGATGGAAAAGAAAGCCCAGATGCTGTTGGATTATATCGGGAGGCAATTTCGATTTCAGAACAAGGAGATTGTGCTCTCTGTATAATTCCTTGGTTCGGCCGCATCTGGAGTACGCTGTGCAGTTCTGGTCGCCCACCTTCAGGAAAGATAGACAGGCTGGAGCGAGTGCAGGCGAGGGCCACAAAGTTAATCCCCTTCTGTTAAGCATATGGGCTACAATCGACGCTTACACGCCCTTAATTTGTTTTCGCTGGAAACTCGGAGGCTACGCGGTCATCTCATCGAAGTTTTCAAGCTCTTACACGGGTTCGACAATGTCGATTTTAGAAGCATATTTAGTTTAAATGATAATTCAACTAGCAACAATGGTGGGAAGTTGGATTTGAAACGGTTTAGCAATAGTGTGTGTAGGAATCACTACCTATAAGATATGTGACATGTGGGACAGTCTGCCTTCAGAAGTTGTGAACAGTTCTTCTCTGAATCAGTTCAAGAAAAGGTTAGACCGAATCTTGCACACTATTTGAGGATGTGTGTTGCTGTCTTCTTGGGTGGCTGTTCGAGAACCTAGCTGTGACCGTGTGTAAGGGTTTTTCCTTGGCACCCGTTGCCATTGGTATGGCCGCAAGGCCTTTTGAGGTACTACTTGTCCTTGTAACTCTAATAGAAGAAACCAACTTAAAATCTCTCAAAATTATTCTATTCAATGCCAGGTCAATTAGAAGCAAACTACTAGAATTTACAGCACTAATCAAAACTGAAAACTTTGACATAATACGAGTAACTGAATAATGGATTCATTTTGATTCAAGGAACTTTGTAGGAGAATTTGAAATGGTAGATTACAGAACGTTTCGAAGATAGGAGCGGAAGGGAAAGTGCCGGAGTACTTTTATATGCTCGTGACTTCCTGCACCCAGTAAATAGTAACATTGTTTCTGCTCCTGAAATGTTGGGAATTTAACTCAATTTGACAAAAAATATTGCATCTATTTCTAATATATAGGCTACCTCACTATCACTACCCCGTTGATAAGGCTATAAATTTGTACAATTAATTAAATAATTAGTGAATAACAACACTAGTGTAATTTTTGGAATTTTGAAATGCGGTAAAAGAAACTAGGAAGACAAAACTGCTGATGGCTCTAGAATATTGGGATTTGCAGATCTGTTAAGTCAATGAGTTGACGGTCCTATTAGGTTAATAGTAAACTAGGTCTTGTATTCACAAGCGAAAGTGACAGTCTCTAACCTGAATATTGGTGAAACTTTGAGTAACAACCATAATTTGATTAGGTTTAATCTCAGGGTTCCAATTAGTACTCGAGGAAAGACTCTCAAAGTTAGATTCCTCCAGAGCAAATTTTGAAAGCTTCCGAAGTAGTTTAGACACTCTTGACGTTCTAATAAGTGATGATGTCAATGTCACCTGGAACTCGCATGGAAATCAATTTAGAATATTACTGGACATTTTTATACCCACTAAAATAGTTTCCTTCTTGTCGACGAAGACGCCGAAATGGTTTAACATTGAAATTAGAAATGCTATTACGGAAAGAAATAACCTACAAACTACTTAAGTCACATTTCAACCTGGCTAATTCAGAAATTTATATAAACCTACGTCGGAGGGTTAAATCCTTAATTTGATCAGCTAAACGTGAAGTTAGAGTTGCCTCACTCTGTAAAATTAACCATAGAGTTTTTACCGATGTTAACAACAGGAAGCCAATTAAAAATTCTGTAGGTCCCCTAAAACAATGCTTCTGAACCGGGTGATTGGTTTACCCAGGAGTGAATGAGATCAGAATCAGGGTGAATGAAAATTGTGAAAGAAGAATGTACACTTAATTTTGTTGAAGCAGTTGTTGAATATTAGATATTAAAAGTAGTGAATATTTTAATCTTCCACAGTAAATAATTTTCATCTTTTAGTGTGATAACTAAAAATAAACCATAATAATGAGCAGTGAAAATTAAAAAGATTACTTTTTCCACTGTGTTCGAAGTTGGGGTGAGTGAGTTTTTGAAAAATAAATGTTCAGGGTGAATGATGTCGGAAAAGGTTGAGAAGCACTGCCCTAAAAGATAGAAATGCATACTAAAATTTAGTGATATACTGTAGATAAAGCTAATACGCTTTTCTACCAAAAGTACCAAATCCCCCCCCCCCCCCCAAATTATGTATGTCGGTGACCATCCCTTAGAGACCTTAATTTTTACGAGAGATGAGGTGCAGCAACTAATTGACAAGATGAATAAGTCCCGACTTATTTCTTCCAAGGGTATTAAAAGAGGTTAGCCACAATATTGTTGATGATTTTTAGTAACCATATTCAAACAATCGCTCGAATTAGGGAAAGTTCCTACCAAATGGAAATTAGCAAATGTTACGTCAGTCTTTAAAAAGGGAGAAAGGCAAAATCCTGTAATTACCACTTGCTCAGTTTAACGTCAACTGTCGGCAAACTGTTGGAATCCACTATTATAGAACATATCGTGTATCACCTTGAAGCAAACAATTTAATTTTTTATTCTCAACATGGATTCAGGCGGCATAGATCTTGTCTAACAAACCTGTTAGAATTTTTCCATAATATATACATACACTATATCTCTTGCTCTAGTTGTCATATATAAAGTATCTCGACTTTCAAAAAGCCTTTGACAAAGTCCCTTACACGAAATTAATGACTAAAGTTAGAGGACGAGAAATTACCGGACTAGTTTCCTACTGGATTGAAGATTGGTTAAGAGATAGAAAGTGGTAATAAATGGAGTGGTTTCGGAGTGGGCCCCCCGTTGCCAGTGGGGTTCCACAGGGTTCTGTTCTGGGTCCCTTACTTTTAATCATCTATATTAACTATATAGGTACATGTTGGGCTCCTAAGTACAATTTCTAAATTTTCAGACCATAAAAGTTAGAAAATAGTGTAAATAATGAGGAGGTGCGTAAGAACGTTTCAGAATCATCTTAATAGGCTGGGCGAATGATCTGGTGCTTGGCAGATGCCGTTTAACTTAGACAAATGTTAGGTAATGCACATAGGTTACAAGAGCAGACCGATTACTCTCTGTTGGGGAGGAACTTGAGTGAGACTGATCAAGAGAGAGACTTAGGGGTTAATATTAGTAATGATTTAAAGCCGTTTAAAGCACTGTGCAGAAGTCAATAAAAGGGCCTTAAAAATACTATATCATACAGGGTGTCCCAGAATTAACTATCTATTTTAATGAAATCGGACAAATTTTTTAAAAACACACTTTTATTTATGTTTATCATGTTTAATGTGTGTTAAAAATGTATAAATTTCTAAATTTTTTTCATAATTTTATTTTCATAATTTTTTCATTATCTGGTCCAATGAAAGACCGTCTGAAGTCATAGAATGGCAAAGAGACTCTCCAGAAGTTAACGTGTGGCTTGGAATGACCAAATCCAAAATTTATGGCCCATTCTTCTTTGCGGAAGCAACTGTAACAGGTACCGTCTACCTTGATATGCTTCAGCAGTTTCTCGAACCACAGCTTCTTGATGATGGCATTCTTGATAATGTTGTGTTTCAACAAGATGGAGCACCATAAATTTTGGATTTGGTCATTCCAAGCCACACGTTAACTTTTGGAGAGTCTCTCTGCCATTCTATGACTTCAGACGGTCTTTCATTGGACCAGATAATGAAAAAATTATGAAAATAAAATTATGAAAAAAATTTAGAAATTTATACATTTTTAACACATATTAAACATGATAAACATAAATAAAAGTGTTTTTAAAAAATTTGTCCGATTTCATTGAAATAGATAGTTAATTCTGGGACCCCTGTATTAAAAGACGGTTCCAATTTAGAAACAAGGAGATTGTTAGGTCTCTACAATTCACTAGTTAGACCTCAACTCGAGTATTGTATGCAGTGTGGTCTCCGTTCCTTAGGAAGGGTATAGAAAGGTTGGAAAGGGTACAAGCAAAGGCCATAAATTGATCCCTTCAATGAGAGTGTAAAACTACCAACGAAGATTAGAACGCTTAAATCTCTACCTTAAAGACGAGGAGGTTGCACGGTCAGCTTATTCAATTTCTAAAGATGTTCAATGGAATAAACAGTAGATATGGTAAACTACAAGAAATTATTCTTATTTAATACCAATCCGACAAGAAATAATGGTTTTAAATTGGAAATTCAAACATTTAGTACCTCAAATCTGTGGTAATTTCTTCTATAAAATAGTTAATATCTGGAACTAACTTTCCTCAGATTATTTCAAGCCAAAGTGTAAACATGTTTAAAAATAGTCTGGAGAGAGTTCTGAATACACTCATAGTTTAAGACTGTCCTCACATATAATATAATTTAAGCATATAGTAGTATAACGTAACCCTGCGGGAGTTTGTTTAAACACTTCCTCCAAAAATTAATTGACCCCTCCCCCCCACATTAGAGACATGTCTCTGGTGAATTGTGCCCCACATAGCATGATCAACCGTGAAGCAACTCCTTTTTTTAATCACTTGGCTCATAAACACCTCTACGTGGGAGACACTCGAATTAGTCATAACAACAACGGGTGATCACCCACGAAGTACTTAATTGTACATGGACATAAGTACAGGGACCTCCCACTGATATTCCTTGTCTGAAAGAGAGAGATCCTTTTGGGGCTAGCCTGAAGTGGTCATCGGGTCTTTGTTGGACCGATATTTCGGTAAACAGAGCTGTAAATATTTTGTATAAAATTAAAACCATATGTTCGAGGTTTTCGAGACGATACCAAGTAGTTGTGTGATCGGCGCAAGTATATTATTGGTTAGTTTATACAGCGGTGCTATCTAGTCATCTAATCTACGATCTGTGTGTGCATAGTATAATTGTAGAACTAATTAATATATTCTCCTCTTTTCTGTAAAATTTCCGTGGCTACTTTTTCAGGGTTAAAGGTCAAGGTCCAAATCACTCCCATTTCATTCCGCGCCCAAGAGTGGAAAAGCCGAGAGAGAGAATTTCAAGGGAGGAATTTTCAAATCGGTCTACTCCCAATTCATGCCAGTCTCATTTCTCAGTCACAGTTTTCCCAATTTTCGTCTAGGTTACGATAAAAAATATTCCCCATTCACATTTTGGGCCTATACGCCAATGAGAATGGAGTAACTTTGTTTCTCAAATGGAGAAACTTTCCTCGAGTGGATTTTTTTTACTTTGTGCATTTTCATTTGCAGACCACAAGTGACGGATAGGAATGGAAATGACATTGGGTGGGAAGTAATCGTCAGCAGTATAACTTTTAATTGTGCTGTTTTATATGCATATCGATCCTCTATTGTAAAGACACTTTAAAAATATACATATAGCTTATTTTTATATTTTGTTTCATTGGTATGGTGCCTATTTTTTTAACAATACTATATATATATATATATATATATATATATAATATATATATATATATATACACACACATACACACACAGGGTGTCCCATAAGTCTGGAATCATAGGGCAAAATGATAAAACCAGCTTTTATTCACAGAACGTGTTCAATGTGTCCATTATTATTGATATACTGTACGAATGCAGACGAGATATCCAGTCAGCAAACACACGACGAATGGTATCAGGAGTGATGGTGTTACATGCGTCGATGATGCGCTCCAGCAAATGTGCAACACTGAATTTTCTCCGCGTGGACCAACGCCTTCAAGTGACCCCAGAGATAAAAATCCAACGGGGTGAGATCGGGGCTCCTCGCCGGCCACTCCACAGGCCCTCTACTTCCTATCCAATGACCAGGGAATTGTCGGTGCAGCCACTCTCTTACCCCGGATGCTGTAATAGGCAGAAGCACCATCCTGCTGGAACCATGTTGGGAAATCCCCATCTCTGTTCAAGACACTGGAGAATGCTTCCTCGTTGAGCATACGCAAGTAGGCGTTTCCTGTGACAGTCATAAAAAAAATAGGGGCCTATGATTAGGGGTGCACCGATTAATCGGTATCGGCACCTGGCAAGCCGATTAATCGGCCATGCCAGGTATTTTCCTAATATCGGCATGCCAGGTGCCGATACCGATTAATCGGTGCACCTCTACCTATGATACGGTCTTTCCAAATGCCACACCATACCATCACACGAGCGACACCTTGTTCCTTTGAAGCAGTAAACCAGTGAGGGTTGTCTTGCGACCAGTAGCGGGTGTTCTGTCGGTTCACCTCGCAATTTGCGCAAAAAACGGCCTCATCACTGAACAGAATGGTGGACGGGAAATTGGCATTTTGAGCACATTGTTCCGTAGCCCATTCGCAAAATTCCATCCGTCGGTCTGGATCATTTTCGCTTAGTTTCTGCAGGATTTGGAGTTTGTAAGGATGCCATTTCTGTGCTTGAAGAATGCGGTGGATGCTGCTTTTCGACACTCCTGTCTCAGCGGACAACCGCCGAAGAGACTTTTGGGGATTGTTTGCGAAATGAGCGAGGATGGTATCGGCTGTGTCATCGTCGGTGGATGTCCTCAGAGGTCCACTGCGTGGTTTATCTCCTATGGATCCCGTTTCCCTGAACTTTGCTACAAGTTTGCCGACACAGCTGTGTGTTACCGGCGCGCGGTCCGGATGCAATCTGTTAAATTCCTCAGCGACCTCCATCTGACTCCGATTTCCTACGAGCAGAATTACTGGATACGTTCTTCCTTACTCAGACATCATGGGCACTTGCATAAACGGAAAAACATGAATTATTTATTTTACCATATGTTTCCAGACTTATGGGACACCATGTATATGTATGTATATAATATATATATATATATGTGTGTGTGTATATATGAAAAGGAGGCTCAACACAATGGCAAACATTCTCATTTATTATTCTTTTCCAAACGTTTCTACAAATACTTTTGTCATCATCAGTGATCTATGAAATTTATTTAAAACAGTGAAAGTGGATTAAGTAAATACAATACATTAAACATATCAGTACATAAATACATTAAATTTAAGACATTAAAACAATTAAAAATAATAATTATTAAAGTATATTAAATATACAAAATTTACCTCAGATGCTAAATTCAAAATAACGTCAACGTCCATATTCAACAGAAGAATGAAATTGAACTGTGTGTGGATGCTAACTGAGGGGTCGCGTACTATAACCACGAATTCGCCGAAACACACTTTTGAGAAAAACAGGTTTAAAGTTTTTTACGTCGAAACTCGCTAGTGTAACATGCTTTATTTTCAATAGCTTTAATTAAAACAAAGTTTATAAGCAAGAGAAAAATGTTCTTTAATTTAATGCATATTTCAACAATGAAAATGTAGTATAAATATTTTTTTTAGAAGAACACTTTGTTACAAAGCATAAAAATTAAAAAAATGGTTTTAGATCTCTAAGTAGTAAAAATGGAACATTTTTTCTTTTTAGAAAGGTTATTTCTAGTGTGTTTTCACGAAAATCCTTTCAGGAGATGAAAGAATATGATTGATTGAACCATATGATGAGAAAAAAATACTAAAAAAAACAGAGATTTGGCGCAATCGCGGTTATAGTACGCGACCCCTCAACTATATTGCGAATTTGGTTGTTTTGTGAGAACCGTTAATTGGTTAGAAAGGGTATAATTTTTAAGATGAACTATTGTTGTTAATTGTTGGTTTATTTTTGCGAGTGTATAAGATTCCAAATTCGGTTTTATGAAGGGGAAGCTCATTATCGTTACTATGTTTCTGATTGTGATGGGTTGCTGAAGGGACGATTAGTTCGGACTGATAAGCCTAAATGTTTGGAAAGGCGTACTTCCAACTGGAGTTAAGTACTGCCAATATATGCAGCCTTACAGCTGCCACACGTATATTGGTAGCCAACATTAGGGTATCCACACAGTTTAATTTCATTCTTCTGTTGAATATGGAGGTTGACATATTCGGCATTTCAGTTAACCCTTGCATATTTGACATACTTTGATACTTGTTATTTTTAATTGTTTGAATGTCTTTTAAATTTAATGTACTTATGTACTAATATATTTATATATTGTATTACTTAATCTACGTTCACTGATGACAGCAAAAGTATTTGTCGAAACGTTTGAAAAATAGTAGGAAAATGTTTGCCATCGTGTTGCTCTTCTTTCTCATCTGTAAGCTCCGTTTCCCTGATGAGAAGTCAGTAGCTGTGATATAATATGTAATAGGCAGGGCCGGATTAACCATTAAGCAAAATAAGCCCGTGCTTAGGGCATCAAGGGAAGGGGGGCACCACAGAAATTTTCCATTGTCGGATTTACCATGGATTTATTATACTATTATAATCGCGGCTTATAGCCTATAAGCTGTTGAAAACTGAATTATATATATTCATATATAGTATTTTTTTTCATTGTTTGAATTTGTAGTGAACAACAACCCTTTTGAGAGAATAAATATATTTCGTTGTAATCACACACTTTACGCTTTGCGTTATTATTTTGTTTATATCAAATCTTTGAGCGCCATATTAAAAATACATTAGTTTTGAGGATCTGATCAAAGACTTTGCAATTAAAAAAAGTAGGAGAAAACTTTTCAAATATAAATGAAGTGGAAGTATACAAAAATAAACATTATTTTCCATCTTACTGTAAGTTTTGTTTCATTTCAAAAAATAAAATTTTATTTTATGGTTTATTTTTGTTTATATTTTGAATTACATATATATGGGGCACCAAAATCTTTTAAGTGCTTAGGGCCTCTAAAGGTCTTAATCCGGCCCATGAAACCCCATGCAAAGAAATCCAGGGGTGTCAAATCCGGAGAACGCGGAGGCCAAGGTCGAGGTCCTCCACGTCCAATCCACCGATTCGGAAGGCGTCTGTTGAGGTATTCTCGAACAATTAGAGCATAATGACATGGTGCTCCATCTTGTTGAAACACAACATTATCAAGAATGCCATCATCAAGAAGCTGTGGTTCGAGAAACTGCTGAAGCATATCAAGGTAGACGGTACCTGTTACAGTTGCTTCCGCAAAGAAGAATGGGCCATAAATTTTGGATTTGGTCATTCCAAGCCACACGTTAACTTTTGGAGAGTCTCTCTGCCATTCTATGACTTCAGACGGTCTTTCATTGGACCAGATAATGAAAAAATTATGAAAATAAAATTATGAAAAAAATTTAGAAATTTATACATTTTTAACACATTAAACATGATAAACATAAATAAAAGTGTTTTTAAAAAATTTGTCCGATTTCATTGAAATAGTTAATTCTGGGACACCCTGTATAAATGGAAATAAAAATAAAGTATTAAACGAAATATAGGATGACGTGTGGATAAATTTGTCTCTTATTGAGGAGAATGATAAATAGGCCAAAGCGAGGACCTTTTCAGAGAGATATTTACAGCTTCCAAATGTAAGTGAGAGTACTGCTGCTGAATTCCTCACTGAAGTTTCTTGTGACGCTTCAGGTTTCCGGAACCCATCAGTCTTGAGCAGGGGTGCAGTGCCAATTTTATAGGTGCCGGAGCTCTGGTGGGCCTGACAAAAGCCTGCCATTTCCTATCCTGTTTCTATATATGCCACACGATGACTAAGTATTTCGTGTTTGCACTCACTAATTATCATAAAATAAATATAATTATCAAGCAAATAGAGAAAAAAGAGCAATCATGTATTTTATCAATTTAAGAAGTTAAAACTTAGTGCTTACCAAATACCACCAGTGGGAAGTTTCACAATAATTTCCACAAAGGGTCAGGCGTGATATGTTTTCGGGGGTCTGAAGCAACTCTTGTCCTGGTGTCATCTGCCGATCTGTGGTACCGCAGCCATGATATGGCATATGGCTCAGGATTCCACTGAACTAGAGGAGGTCCATGTAGTTTAACAAACATAAGCGCTGATACATGATTTATGAGAATTCTTGAGCGTGTTGTTGTTATCAAGTTCATGTGACTGAATCCCCTCACACTCAGCAGTACTAATAGGAATAACTTGTGAACAGCCCAGTAATGGGTGTAAATCTTGGGGGATGCGGCGCCCATGATCTTCCACATAGTCTCTAAAGGCATTTAGTACAGAGTAAGAAGAAAGCTTAAACCTCTTACAGAGAGATGAGATTTCAGCTTCTCCGTAATTAGGTGGTATTTCATCAGGCCAGTAGTCTTTTTCAAGGACATACATTTCATTTAGCAGTGATTTATACATACTTTGAGGTTCAGAAGTTTGAGAACCTTTCATGGATGTTGTCGTGAACATACGGTGCTGCAAATTGTTCACAAGACTAGTAAGAAACTGTTGATAATTAATGGAGACAATTTTTTTGTTGCTTGTTATGGTAATTCCTCCAAACTTCCTCTTGCAGAGGTGCCGGAGCGGCGCTCCGGCACGCTCCGGCAGCACTGCACCCCTGGTCTTGAGAAAAGTTCTTTCTTAACCCAAGAAAGCCAGTGTGGCCTGTTACAATAAAAGTACATTTGCTTTTCTGGAAATTGTCTTTTATTGTACACAAGTTAATTTTGTGTTGTTTAGTAACAATTCAACTTATAAATGTAGTTTTCATTACGGGGTTACGTGGACTTCACACTGGCCTTCTTGAATTAAGTTATTTTATTAGTATGAAGGCTTTGCAGCTCATTTTACGATATCGTGGAAGTGCTTTAGGATGCTGACATCTGTTCACACGGTTACAAAATTAAGGTGACCTTTGGCATCCAAAGACGCCTATTTGGGTCATCTGTGCCTGCCAAGGAACTTTTTTGGTCGTTAGTCCAAATGTAACAAAGATTTGCATGCATCTTATAAATTTATAGACATTAATCGAACAGAGGGCGAAAATTGCCTTCGTAAGGGGGTGACCTTTTGCGGCTCTTCATTAATGCCATTCGATACGCACTTGAAATGTATTACGGTATCTAATCTATGAAATTCTTTCAGTAAGACTGTAGACCAGGGGTGGGGAAACCCTCGCCCGCGGGCGAAATTTCGCCCACGAGCTAATTTCAATTCGCCCGCTTAGGTATTTATTATTTACTAAAAATTACTTATTTACAGCCCAGCAAATAGCTTTTTAAAATACATCTTATATACAGCGTGTCCCAAAGAAATGTATACCCACTTTGTTCGATAATACCAGCTATGAGGATAATAAATATATTAATTTTTGTTTTTTAATAAAGAATTTTCTCCTGAATCTACAGTAAATGTAATTATTTTTATTAAAAATTGAAAAACAAGAAAGTTACAGATGTTTAAATTATAATTATTTTCGAGACTTCATGTGCGATATTTTCTAATATTTTTGCACGTATACGAGATAAGTTTGAAACCGACGGCACTGTGCAAAACTTACAAAAACAACGTTCTGGAAGACGTCGAACATCTTAGATAAAGTGTCATTTAACCATGGAATTTCTAAATTTTTTGAATTAACTAATAATTACAACATTTATGCTTCAATATCAACACTAAACATAAGTATCTCAAAACAGTCGGTTAAAATATTAGAAAATATCGCACATGAAGTCTCGAAAATAATAATTATAATTTAAACATCTGTAACATTTTTGTTCTTCAATTTTTAATAAAAATAATTACATATTTAGATTCAGGAGAAAATTCTTTATTAAAAAACATATAAAAAGTAATATATTTATTATCCTCATAGCTGGTATTATCGAACAAAGTGGGTATACATTTCTTTGGGACACGCTGTATATAAGCTTAAAATTTGCCAGACGCCCGCGAAGGTTTATCGATTTTCGCCCTTGGTACTGAAAAGTTTCCCCCCCTGCTGTAGACCTATAATGAAGTGTTTATGACCGCCTCGCTAGCATATCTGTGCTGTTCTAATTTTTATTTCTACTTCAGTCTTTAATCCAATTTTTTAATCAGATTTTTCATTTATGCAGATGAGAGCGCTGCGTAATGGTTATTTCCTTAATAGAGAAAACAAGTACAAAAACATGTTGCATTTGTTTCATAAGTTTTGTAAAATTTTCAACTTTAAATTTATCTTTCCGCTATATAACTTTTGTATATTTGCATACACTAGTGTAAAGGGTTTAGGTATCAATTTAAAATGGTTATATGTTCTTCTCTGACGCTGCGATTTAAATTAATTCTTCAATCTTTTCATGTTTTGATCTTTCCTTTAATCTTAGTGCAGCGTCATTGACTCATTGTTAGTTTTCAATGAACCGGAAGCTGTGTGTCTGATGTTTAAATTAATAATAATTCAGTGTGTTATAGCGGGGTATAATTGCTGGTAATTTGTATTTTGTTGTTGCATTTGGCAAAGTAGGGGGGGGGGGTGTAATTGTCTTTGCGTGTTATTTTGGTAATTTTGTCAGCGAAAGATATATTAATTGATGCGGAACAAAAGTGTTTTTGAATAAGTGCTTTGAGCCATCCTAAGAAACAGATTTATCTTCCATATAGGTTTTATACTACTATTAAAAAGTTTTCTCGTTATAGTTTTTCCTTTTCTCTCCGGCGACTGTAAATTGTGCTGTTCTCTTTATTTCTTCCTTTTGTTCCTTTTATACAGAAGTAGGGACATTGTCATATTCCCACTCTCTACTCTCTCCCTGATAGAGAACTTAAACATATCTGGATGATGATATCGACAGTTTCCTCTTTTCGTATTAAAACATTGTTATGGGTTGTAAACTTATGCACACTTGAAATCATGTTTACATAAATCGGATCACCTGAAGCTCAGGGCCCCCAGCCTTCTTTAGTTAGCCTTATAAGGCTAACTAACGAAGGCTGGGGGCCCTGATCTTCAGGTGATCCCATAAATCTTTTTTTTTTTTTAAGGATGTGGGTATCACCATTTTTTTGTCTTCGCCTCGTTCGTTCTTTCCTTTTTTCTTGGTTATTTCTTTGTGGTTCTCTTCAGATTTGTGCTGTTATCATTCCTTATTTGAATGCGCGTCGTGTTTTCAATTCATGAACACTACTAATTTTAGCATTTTGCTCGCACGCTTCGCCGCAATCTTCATCCTCTAAATATTTTTCGGCTTCTGCTTGTTTCATCCTCGTCTAATTCGGATTGTATTTTAACGTCTTTTTTTTTCATACACTTGATGTATACAAAGTACTATAGCATTAGCTCGTTGCTTATGTTTATTTTTGTTGTTTTCCGTCGATGTTCACAGATTTGAAATGTTTTGCATAGAAGGTATTTTTCATACTGATGGATCCATTAGAGTCATTTTGGGAAGGACAGCTATTATTACAAATTGTACATTCTTTGAGACAGGTTGCGTTTATTTATTTTTCGAACTTTAAACAATTCGGTTCCATTTCGAAAGCATTTGATTTTCGTTTTATCTTCTCTCTACTTGATTTTCTTCCCTTTTCAGGGCAGTGAACGAAACAATTTGGCGTTATGATACAGTTTAGGAAAAAAGTTCGCCTAAAAACAAATTTCTAAAATGCATAAAAAAAAATCAGAAATAATTGGGTTTTGTTTTAAAAATTGATTGTCATCAAAAAGAATAAAATTTCCAAAGTAAAACAAATTTTTTTTATAGGCGAACTTTTTGCCCAAACCCTACATAAGTAGTAGGTTTTTCTTTAAAACAAATTAAGAGCTACTAGGCCATCGCTTAGCCGACGAATATCAAATGTTTTTGATAAATTCCAATCTGCAGGAAGCAACATTAATTTATTTCTAATGTCACCAGTAATGTATTACTGTAGTCCTACATAATTCATAAACATTAAAAGAAGTTAACATATGAATTATGAGGATTACAAATACGATAAAATACTTGTAGATAATACTAACTAAGAAATATGCTGGTATGATGAATCATTGCCAGATGTAATCGGCGAAAGACATCTTTTGAAAACTCTTAAAAGGGTACTCGTTTCTTTTCAACCTTTAACTGAGGACTGACATTTAATCAAAAATGATTGTGGAATTTTCCTTGCATGTTCTTTACCGAAAAACTCTCATTTCACTCTGTCAGAGATCAAGAAAGAGGTTTTATCTATACAATATATATATAATTTAGGGTGGCCCTTATTTTTCGAAATTGCAAATTTCACCGTCTCACCCCCTCAATATATTCTATTTGACAAAAAAACAAAATATGCAAAATCTCAAGCAATTATAAATATTCTTATTGGTCCCGCACAAGGACTCAAATTTAGTTAATTATTGAAACATAAATACACGAATTTTTTATTAGTGTTCCATTATGAGGGCAAATAACAGCAGTTAAAGAACAGCATAAACTACAATAGACGTTAACTACTGATTTAAGTAGAAACTGAATTGAACTAAACATTTTAGGACTGAAAGCATAGTAAATTTGGCCTAGTAGGGATGGTTGCTCATGAGGCCCCCCTAAATATTAATTGATTTTAATAAAACTACACTGGTACACGTTTATATTAATAGGAAAAAAATGTGGGGTGAAACCCCCAAATTTTGGTTGATTGGGTGGTTCTTATACATATAAGAACCACCCAATCAACCAAAATTTGGGGGTCTCACCCCCGCATTTTTTTCCTATTAATATAAAACGTGTACAAAGTAGTTTTATTAAAATCAATTAATATTTAGGGGGGCCTCATAATCAACCATCCTTCTAGGCCAAATTTACTATGCTTTCAGTCGTAAATATTTAGTTCAATTCAGTTTCTACTTAATCAGTAGTCAATGTCTATTTTAGTTTTGCTGTTTTTAACTGCTGTTTTATTTGCCCTTATAATGGAACGCTAATAAAAAATTCGTGTATTTGTTTCAATAATTAACTAAATTTGAGTCCTTGTGCGGGACCAATAAGAAAATTTATAATTATTCGAGATTTTGCACATTGTTTTTTTGTCAAATGGAATATATTGAGGGGGTGAGACGGTGAAATTTGCAATTTCGAAAAATAAGGGCCACCCTAAATATATGTATGTATGTACATATATATGTGTGTGTATATACTGTATATACAGGGTGTACATAAAGTCAGGATCTATTTTTGTGAAGCACTTGGAAATTATATGGAATTTTATCATAAAATGATAGTGGTAACATTTATTAAATAATTAAGAGTAGGATTCGACGTGACGCCCATCAGTATCCCTGTACACTGTACAGCTCAAATCGTTCCGCAGCGTTTCTAAACACATTCTGGAGCATTTGCGGGGTTATGTTATCTGCAGCAGTTCGTATACGTGTACGTAAGTTTTCAAGACTCGTAATCTTCGTCTGATAGACGTGCGACTCGATAAAGCCCCATGCAAAGAAATCTAAAGGGGTTAAATCTGGTCATCTCGCTGGCCAAGGTCTGTTGCTTCCGCGTCCGATCCAGCGATTTGGAAAACGTCCATTTAGATAATCCTGAACAATTTTGGCATAGTGACAAGGAGCACCATCATGTTGATAGACGACGGTACTAACAATCCTATCCCCGTCGTCTATCAACATGATGGGCTCCTTGTCACTATGCCAAAATTGTTCAGGATTATCTAAATGGACGTTTTCCAAATCGCTGGATCGGACGCGGAAGCAACAGACCTTGGCCAGCGAAATCACCAGATTTTTAACCCCTTTAGATTTTTTGCATGGGGCTTTATCAAATCGCACGTCTATCAGACGAAGATTACGAGTCTTGAAAACTTACGTATACGAACTGCTGCAGATAACATAACCCCGCAAATGCTCCAGAATGTGTTTAAAATGCTGCGGAACGATTTGAGCTGTGCAGGGATACTGATGGGCGTCACGTCGAATCCTACTCTTAATTATTTAATAAATGTTACCACTATCATTTTATGATTGAATTCCATATAATTTCCAAGTGCTTCACAAAAATAGATCCTGACTTTATGTACAGTGACTTGTACACCCTGTATAACGATTCTGGCAAATATGAGCTAAAACCGAACCACTCGTTGAACAAAATTTCATACCTCAAAGGGAACAAAGTCCGACTTCGCATGCCTCACGGAAACTCATCTTAAGACTACTGACAACATTGAAAATTGCGAGTATTATAGATGTAAGAGAAATACAAATAATCAGCTGTAACATATTACGAGCCGACAGAACAGAAAGACGAAGAGGTGACTGGTATTAGGGTGTGTCAATTTTAGTAAAGTCAATAATTCAAAAAACTACTAGTGACCAAATGATGCATTTTTATGTGCTAAATCGAAATATGGCTTTAAAATCCAGATTTGACCACTCCTCGCTACTTATATTTGAAGTTGAAGTTTACGAAAAATCAGCAATTTTTGCAAGTATTTTTTTATTGTATATAATTACATTTTACATACATTACATACAATTAAAGACATTTTGATTGTATTTCAATATTAAAACTTAGAAATGTAGATAGGTTTCTTTAACTTTGCCAAGGATGCCATATATAACTACATTTTACATGCATACATTTAAAAACATTTTGATTGTATTCCAATATTAAAACTTAGAAATGTAGATAGGTTTCTTGAACTTTGCCAAGGATGCCATGTCTGCTTTGCTCTTGTTCCTGGACATGAGCTCCCTACTGGCCACCTGGCCACTGATGTACGCCTCCCTCCTCTCTTGTGAGTAAACATGTTGTGCTGCTTTAGTTGTCATCCTTACACACCTCTCTACATAGATGTAGGATTGACTAGTAACGTGTCAAAATTCGCGGACGATACTAAAATAGGCGGTAAGGTTGTTAACGAGGACGATAGAAATAGGATTATGGAGTGGACAGATAAGTGGCAGATGCAATTTAACGTAGATAAATGTAAAGTTTTGCATATAGGTTCTCGCAACAATAATTACGCGTACACGATGGATGATAGGGAGTTAGCGAGCGTTGACGAGGAAGTAGATTTAGGCGTACGCGTAACTAAAGATTTAAAGGTTAGGAACCAGTGCCTGGAGTCTTGCGCAAAAGCTAATAGGATGTTAGGCTTCATAGCGCGTAATTTCGAATTTAAATCGAAGGATATTATATTGCCCCTTTACAAGTCCCTAGTCAGGCCTCATTTAGAATATGCCGTTCAGTTTTGGTGCCCGTACTTGCGTGAGGATATTGATAGGTTAGAAAGGGTTCAGCGTCGTGCCACGAAACTTATTCCGTCATTGCGCAATAAGCCTTATGAAGATAGGATTAAAGAGTTAGACCTGTATTCACTCGAAACTAGAAGATTAAGGGGGAGCTTATTGAAGTTTTCAAAATCGTTAATAACATCGATAACGTAAATTTTGACAAATTGTTCACTTTCGATAATAGTAATACTCGCAATAACGGATTTAAGTTGCGTGGCAGACGTTTCATTACTAATATCGCTAAAAACTTCTTTACGGTTAAAGTAATTGATAAATGGAATAATCTTCCCGCTTCAGTCGTTCATTCTACCAGCGTTAATATGTTTAAGAACCGTCTTGACAGACATTTTAAAGGTATTAACGTTGTTTAATTTAAAAAACAAAGTTAGCAACAGAAGCTCTGGTGGTGGTGCTCGAGGATGAGTCTGTTGACGATGAATGCCAGCTTGTGACATGCCAGCGTGTGATGCCAGCAATAAAATTATTAAAAAAATAAAAAAAAATTAGACTAACACGAATGTAGATGTAGCTCATAGCGTAAACTAACCCACTTTTTGTTTAACTTACCTACTTTTTTTTTTTTTTTTTTATCCTCTCCTTACTTTGCATGTCTCTAACTCTTTTCTTGCATGTTTGTAGTTTGCATGGTATGACAGTGAGTTAAGACTGTGTTTGCATGGTTTGTAAGCGTTCTTATTTTACTTCTTTTCATCTTTCACCCCTCTCCTATTCTCTCCGACTATTTTTCTGACTTGTCGGCAGTGGCCGGCGGATGATGATGGTGAGACACTTTTCCTCTTTTTCTGAATGAATGTTAACCCATGAGTGATAGGTGTTGCTCTTACTTAACCCCTTATTCTCTTCTCTTCTCTTAACCCGCTACTCTTTCCTTTCTCTCGGGCTAACCTTAGAGTGGATCTTAGGGTCTTTGTTAGCCTTAGCTTCTGTAGATCTGTAGACTGTGTGTGTGTGTGTGATGGCCATGCAAGAACTTCCATTGGTCTATCCAGAAACTCCTTGATTGCAGCAGTGGTGAGGGAGCAGGTCAGAGGAGGGTCAGTCACGCCAGAGTTCGTCAATAAGCTCCGAGAGTGTGGTGGCATCTGGGTTGATGTCAGAAGTCTTCCTGGGTCTGACACTGCAGTCTCCTACCTGTGTCTCATCATCTCCTTCACCTCTGATTTCCAGTAATTTAGGGTGTCAATTTTAGTAAAGTCAACAATTCAAAAACTACTGATGCTCAAATGATGTCATATACCTAGCAAACTTAGAAATATTTTTAGTGTTTAAAAAAGCCATTTACCTACTTATATTTGACCAGGACGAAGGAGGACGAAGACTTCATACCAGACTGAGTGTGGTATGAAGTCTTCGTCCTCCTCTCTCCTCCCTTCCTCCTCCACTCATGCATTCACAATCAAAACTCCAGCATTTGTGACTGTGTGAAACTTAGAAACCATACTGCACACCAAAAATAACTAAAGTGGACCACACATATCAATGGCACATTGACATACGAAGCTACAGTCATATTTAGGTTATATTTCAAACCTTTATGGTCAAATATAAGTAGGTAAATGGCTTTTTTAAACACTAAAGATATTTCTAAGTTTGTTAGATAATGACATCATTTGAGCATTAGTAGTTTTTGAATTGTTGACTTTACTAAAATTGACACCCTAAATTACTGGAAATCAGAGGTGAGAGAGATGAGGACACAGGTAGGAGGCTGCAGTGTCAGACCCAGGAAGACTCCTGACATCAACCCAGATGCCACCAAACTCTCGGAGCTTATTGACTGGAACTCTGGCATGACTGACCCTCCTCTGACCTGCTCCCTCACAAACTGCTGCAATCAAGGAGTTTCTGGATAGACCAATGGAAGTTCCTGCATGGCCCTCACACACACAGTCAGTAGAGAGGTGTGTAAGGATGAAACTGAAGCAGCACATGTTTACTCACAAGAGGAGGGAGGCGTACATCAGTGGCCAGGTTGCCAGTAGGGAGCTCATGTCCAGGAACAAGAGCAAGGCAGACATGGCATCCTTGGCAAAGTTAAAGAAACCTATCTACATTTCTAAGTTTTAATATTGAAATACAATCAAAATGTCTTTAATTGTATGTAATGTATGTAAAATGTAATTATATACAATAAAAAAATACTTGCAAAAATTGCTGATTTTTCGTAAACTTCAAATATAAGTAGCTAGGAGTGGTCAAATCTGGATTTTAAAGCCATATTTCGATTTAGCACATAAAAATGCATCATTTGGTCACTAGTAGTTTTTTGAATTGTTGACTACTAAAATTGACACACCCTACTGTAGTATATATGCATGAGAATCATATGACAGAAATAATAGTTAGTGAATCAAACCGCTACATGGAACTTTTAACAGTAAAAATTGAAAAAAAACTGAACGTGATACTAAGTTATACAGTATACAGAGCCCCGAACATTCAAACTGCAAAATTCTTTATCATTACTGAGATGAGATGGTTAAAAGGGGAAAATGAGTATCCCCCCCCCCCATCCTAAACTACTGCTAACCACCATTGTTCAAGAATACACAGAGATTTATTAAACACATTTATGCATCACCCTGTATATTGTGTGTGTGTGTGTTTAAAAACTGAGCTCTCGGTAGCTCAGTAGCAGCTCATCCCAACAAGGTGGGAAAATGAGTTCCGGAATTTTTTTTTCTGCTTTTTCAACAAAAAAAATAACTATAGTTTCAATGAATTGGTGTATGTTGTGAAAACAAAAGGATGTTTTGTATGTATAGTTTAAATATATAAAATAGATTTTCTTTTAATTAAACTTAGTCCTACAGGGCACATGCTACACCATAGGCTAAATAACTACTTTTAGTTTCTAGTATTTCAAATAAAAATGTAGAAAATTAAATGGCCAAAAAAAGATTTCCTAAATGTCAAAAATAAAAGAAAAAATACAATATGAAGTAGAAATTATAACCTCTTATGAATTGTCAGGCCTAGGCCCTAGAACAAAGGTCACCGATTAATTTTTTCTTCGATCCGCATAAGTGTTTCTGTCGGGGTGTATATATAATGTTTGCATCAATATTTAACTTACGATCCAAAATGTGTTCGTTTTATGTAATTTAGTTTCAGCCAATGAAAGAAGTCCTTTTACTTTTGTGTTAGATAAGTTTAGGTAGTTCAGTTGAAATCTCGAGTACATTTAGAACCCAAGCGAAACGATAAAAACGAACACACTTAGCACATTTTGATGCAAACGCCATAGAAGTGTTTCAAAATCTCTACGAAGATCAGTTATATCCACGGGTATTTTTTCGTTGTGGTGGTGATGGGCCAGTGTTTTCGTAGTGTGGCCAACGTTATTTTATCAAAATTAACTTAAAATCACCACTTTTAACCTCCTGAATGAATACTAAAACAAAGTTTGATTTTGATTCTTTTGAAATGTTAAAATATGCTTACATTTTAAAATAAACCTTGTAGTAAAATACGTCAGAAAAAGGCAAAGTTGTACCAAATTTGAGTGATATAACTTTTAAATTTCTGAAGGTATTTCGTCGAAATATGGCATATTCTTCTGTCCTTGATTGTTTCGAAACTATTAAAAATGTAGAAGAGTTGAAAATTTGACATTTTCTGGGGCACATGGGTTTATTCCCTACGATCCGTCTATTGGTAACCTGTGCCCCAGAAAATGTCAAATTTCAACTCTTCTACATTTTTAATAGTTTCGAAACAATCAAGGACAGAAGAATATGCCATATTTCGACGAAATACCTTCAGAAATTTAAAAGTTATATCACTTTCAAATTTGGTACAACTTTGCCTTTTTCTGACGTATTTTACTTTTGTCGCTTATCCACTTCTTACTAGGAGGGCCTCATATGGTCGTAGGATATGTCCAAAGATTGTGTTCTGCATTGTTTTGATCCCTTTGAGGTTGGTATTTTATTAGGTATTTAATTAAATTTTGTAATTTTAAGTGTTTTGATAAGAATGTACTGCATATTAAAAATTAATCATAATAAATTGTTCTTAATATTCAATGGTAATAATTCATGAGCCCGAGATATGGCAAAAGAAGGTTTTTGCATTGTTTGATCGCTTTTAGCTTTATACTATAGAAATTAAATTACTTTTAAACAATACTTACAAAAAATTGTTTTGAAGAGATCGACGTTTAATAAATGTGTGCGATTTTTTTTTTCTTTTCCCTATGTTTTCTCTTTGTTCTCGTAATAATAACGATGATGATAACGAGGTCTGTGTCGTTTTTTACTGATTTTTTTTTTTTAGCTCCAAAAACCTTCTTTTCGGAAATAACGACCAGCTTAATGTATGAGATTTTTTATACTCTCTATACAAACCCTTCAATTCGTTTAGGGTTATTTTTGTTCTTATTTTACATTTGCTTGTAGTATTTTCATTGTTCTTGATCTTTGAGCACAAATTCAAAAGCCTCCTCCAGTACACGATCGTTTATTATTACATTATTATGAAATGACAAACTGTATTAAATACCGTATTTGTCGGCTTATAAGACGCACTTTTTTCCTTATAAATACCTTAAAAAATCGCCCTGCGTCTTAGAAGCCGAAAGTGGCAATACAGACACATCAATTAATTAATTGATTAATAACAAATAATAAGAGTAATAATCATATCTTTCTTTATTGGCTTTTGGGTTTTCTTTTTATTGAATTTTACATATCCATTGTATTAACAATAAAGTGTATCAAAAACTTTTTTCTTGAATTTACCTTTCCAAAATTAAGGTGCGTCTTTCACGGCGCAGCGTCTTGTAAGCCGTCAAATACGGTACGTATAAGCGTTCGTTTATTCTCTTTTCAAACGTCGTCTCAGTTGAATTCAAATCGGCATTCATAACGATACATAAGGAATTCCTCTAAATCAGTGGTCAGCGAACAGGGGTAAATTACCCCAAATGGGGTACATTTAAAAATTTTGGGGGTAATGCGTGCGGTATGAGAGACACCATATGCAACAATTTTAAGAGCAATTGGCTTGTTTTTGTTTACTTTGAAGTCTGGGGGTAATTTCATTTTACTCAAATAAATTTTTGGGTAATACCCAAAAAAGTTCCCCGACCCATGCTCTAAATCATGACGACAGTTGCTTTGTATGTATAAAAATAGTTTCGCGGAGGGTTTGTAGCGCTCAAGACCAACGTCCCAAAGCGAATGATACTTCTTGGTGAAGTGTCTTCTAAACATTGTTCTGAATATTCGTGTATCTATACACTTCATGAAAACGTCGATTAGCACAGTGTCGGCGTACTCGAGTACGGTATCAAAATAACGTAGATCATCTGCGCGTACACCTAATAACGGCTTCAGGTTGAGGAAGGCGGCTATTTCAAATAGTTTATCGAGGATGAACCGATGCCGAGTAGGTACTAAGCCGTTATTAACATTGTTAGTGTTGTAAGTTTTTAGATTAGATTTCCACATCAATCTTCTGTCAATGCAAGGTTGAGCTGTATCACAACTTAGTTAACATGCAAATAATAGAGTATGATGGGGTGTCACTGACCGTCACTCTTGTCATACTCGCGGTAGCTGGTATTTTATAATTTTTCTCCCCCCACTTCTACACCACCATAAAAATTGTCACCATTTTATCATCATTCGAGTAAATAACATTACGTTTAGCAGTCTATACGTTTATAACTCGTCTCGAGCACATAATCGCGCCTGTGAAAAAACTGTATAGGGTTATGGGTTGATTGCCTGATACCCTCATCCGTTGAAAATTTCCAGCAGATTATAGTGGAGAGTTAACGACAAAAGCCCTACGTTTTTTCGTTAGAGAGTTATGTACTGTATATGTAGTAGGGTAGGTTGATCTTGGAACTGTGATCTTGGACTAGTCTAGATAGAAAGGTATTAATGTACAAAAAACGTTGCACCAACTCATGTTTGTGAAAATGATTGTATTTTTTGAGGATTGTTAATTATTTTTAAGTTGTAAAATTAAAATCGCGCGCGCGGCATTCGCGCAATGTAAACAAACAAAATATCGGACCTTATTTCATAAAAATAATCAATTAAAATTCGGCTTTTTTAACAAAACGATGCTTGAAACTTATTGTAAATGCATTATAGATGTTTATTAGTGTATTATTTTGTATTTTTTAATGATATTTACCTATAAAATGTGTATTAAATTAAGTTATTTTATGATGCGTTCATTTAATTGTTTATTTTCAGATATTTCATAAAAATGGGTAAAAAACGGAAGTCTGCAGTGTTAACTCGGTGATAGTGCCAAAAAATTCAGTGGCCAACCTTCCCCTTTGGATAAAACAGAGCCTCCTACCCTCCGCCAAGTTATTCAGTACAGTTATTTCTTCCAAAACAGCCAACTTGAAAGACTATGATATTACTAAAATGATAGCAAAGGATGTGATTGAGATCTGGCAGCAGTGAACCCGCGGCTGCCCCTGTATGAGGAATATTATGTAGTGAAATTGGTGGATAAAGTGTGCTTCAAGAAAGCAAGAGAGATAAACAGGAAATCTCTTTCTGCAGTCCAGGAGCAGAATCTGGAGGAAAAGCTGGATAAACTTTGTCATTTCTGCTTGCACCTGTAAGCTACCTGTTCGTCCCTGTGATGGCAATGCTGTGAAGTGCAAGAAAGAAAATTGTCAAACACAGCACATAATCTGCACTTGTCAATTAGAGTGATGTGTCTGTAGACCAGAGGTGCTTACCCTCCAGAACTACAGGATAAGCTTTACCAGGCCATCAAGTTCATTGTGGAGGTGTATGCAGTCAGTTGGTTTGAGATCAAAAGGGACAGCAAGTTCCACAATCAGCAGCTGTACATCTTCAACATGATCCAGAGGATCAAGCAGCAGTCTGAAGAAATCGAGGGTGTTGCTTTCAAGAACCTGAAGTACAATGCTTTTGCCTTGCTGCCCGAGAATGTGCTGTACTCCATGATGAAGTCTGATGACTTGGAAGTGAGAGAAGCTGCTCTCAAGAAAATTCTGTCCATCAGGTAAGCATTTATTAATTTTAAAAAATGTGAAAAAAAAATTTGATTATGGGGATTTATTTAATAAAAAAAAAGGCCCGAGTTCTATAAATCCCCATAATCGAATTTTTTTTCACATTTTCTTATCCCAATTCCCCCCCCCTCCCCTCTGATAATGGAAATAATCTTACCTTCTTCCTGAAAAAAAAATTCGATTATGGGGATTTATAGAACGGGTTTTTTTTTTTTTTTAAATCGGCAATTCTGAGACTAATAGGGATTAAATCTTAAACTGGAATAAAAAATAAATTAATTATTATTCTTTCAGAAGTGGGAAGCCAGTCAAGAAGAGGCTGAAGAAGATCACAGCCATCAACATTGAAGCTACCCACTGGTCAGAACTAATCAACCTTTTTCAAAGTGGCATCTGTGAACCTGCTCTCACAGAAGACTTTTCTGACCAGGAGCTTCAAGAAGCATTGCTGAATGGCACCAAGCTGGAGCTGCCTGATCTGCCTTCACATTCTCAGTGTGTTGAATGGGCCGTGAAGCTGACATCTGAAGCTTCCCATACTGTTTATGGACTCGAATCAAGGCACAAACACATTCTGGCCAAACCCCTAAGCCGCCAGATGAGGCCTTCCTTTGCTTCTAAGGGCTCTTACAGTGAAAATTATGATCATCTTGGGATCTAAATGTGTGTATTTGACTCTGTACGTCTTTTTTACTTTTTTTTTTCAATAAAATTGTAACTTTTTTCAGGATTTTTATGAAAATAGCATGTTTTTTTCGGCCGAAAAATTGCGAAAATGCGGTATTTTTTGGTACGATTTTTTGACGATTTTTTAAACGGTTTCCTCAAAAAACGGTTAAAGCTAGGGATCTGAAATTTTTTGTCAGTTATCATATTAAGCCCTGACTATCTCGACTCGTCCAAAGTCGATATCTAAAAAAATGCGGAAAATCAACATACCTTAATATGTAGGTCTTCAAAGGACCTCTCTGTTTGTTTGCCTTCGGTATTTGCGCTGCTTAATGGTAAAGAAAGGAATTGCCTTACCTTATTATTTCGTTGGGCCTCGCTTCTGTTTCGATGTAGGGCCGTGGTACGATGGAGTTACACAATGAGTTGATTTGATGTAACTAATATAGGCAGTCACTGTATTTAAATACCTGAAGGAATAGGCCTATCCTTTTTATAGTTATTAGGTTTTATATTAAGAGGATTTCACTCAGAACTTATAGGAAGATAAAGTACATCTTCCTTGCTTAAAGCATCGCTGTAACATAAGCAGCTCAGAGTGCCGCCAGTACAATATAAGATATATATCTTCGTATTTTTATTATTTGCTGATTTTGCAAAGTTCGTTGACTCATCTCTCGAAGTAATTTTCACGAGTCAGCAATGGAAAATGTGGAACACGAAATAATAAATTTGGTTTTCTTGTCAAGCAGGCCCGATGCCTACATATGGGTTCTATGTATGTATGGCAATTATTTTCATTCCCAATAGGCTATGTCGCCAATCCCGAGGCAATTTTGTAGATATTTAATTCAATAAATTAATAAATTTGTATTTAATTATGAAATAAAAGTATCACATACGATACCATATTGTAAACATGTATAGTTTTTCCATATACTGGGGGGGGGGGGTCCGGAGAAAAATGTGTATAGATTAAATTTTTTGACAAACTGTGTTTTAAACCATGTGAAATGGATTAAAAGGAATGAAGTAGGAATTTAGGAAGAAAGAGGTTACTCAAGACCTATTTAAATATAAAAGTTCAAGAGGCTAGCTTCTCAAGTTTAGTTAGTTATGTCAATCAGTTTGACTACCCTTAGGTATAGGAAATTTATGGAATTAAAGTTATTAAGCATTTTAACTTTGCTCATTATTTGTGTAAGTTTTATAAGTCACCAGTTTTTAAATGCTGGTTTACTAATGTTGTTTTGGAGTTTTTAAGTTTTGTTAACGATTTATGTTTTGAAGTGACTTCTACGTTGGTGAGTTAATTGAAATGTACTGTACTTCCATGTTGTGTTTGGTTAAGAGTTTGTACAGTATTCCTACCACTTCGGACTAGTCATTACCCATAGTTTTAGTAGAGTAAATGTTACTACTCCACAGGTAGATCTGGAGGGCTTGGGGCTTTGAATCCTGTACTGTTTTTGTGTTTGGTCTCTGTCCAAGGGAGGCCATAAGACCGTTGTTGTTTGGCCCATGGCCAAAGGAGGCCATAAGACCGTTGTTTGGCCCATGGCCAAAGGAGGCCATAAGACCGTTGTTTGGCCCATGGCCAAGAAAGGCCATCAGCTCCTTGTTGAATAGTTTGGGCTATGGCCAAGGGAGGCCATCAGCCCCTTGTTGAATAGTTTGGGCTATGGCCAAGGGAGGCCACCAGCCCCTTGTTGAATAGTTTTGGCTATGGCCAAGGGAGGCCATCAGCCCCTTGTTGAATAGTTTGGGCTATGGCCAAGGGAGGCCATCAGCCCCTTGTTGAATAGTTTGGGCTATGGCCAAGGGAGGCCATCAGCCCCTTGTTGAATAGTTTGGGCTATGGCCAAGGGAGGCCATCAGCCCCTTGTTGAATAGTTTGGGCTATGGCCAAGGGAGGCCATCAGCCCCTTGTTGAATAGTTTGGGCTATGGCCAAGGGAGGCCATCAGCCCCTTGTTGAATAGTTTGGGCTATGGCCAAGGGAGGCCATCAGCCCCTTGTTGAATAGTTTGGGCTATGGCCAAGGGAGGCCATCAGCCCCTTGTTGAATAGTTTGGGCTATGGCCCAGGGAGGCCATCAGCCCCTTGTGTTTGTATGTGCCACTGTCCAACCATATAATTTTTGGCACAAAATTATGTGCACAGAACCAGAGCGCAGCAATAAAAGCCTTTACTCTCCGATCCTTGGTTATGTTCAGACAGGTTGCTGTGTTTGTGACACATGGAAAGAGTAGCGTGTGTGTGTGTGTGTATATATTTTTTTTCATTCCTCTGAATCCAATTGGTCTTCAAAACTTGGATTCACCACTCCAGTGAAGTCAATACCCGTAGTTATGATTGAGTAAATGTTGTGTGTCCTACAGCTAAGTCTGGAAGGTTTGGGGTTTTGAAGGAATCCAATCTGTTTGCAAGGAATGCATGTCTCTGTTGATGAAATCTGTTGTGTGATTCTTCCTTAAAAGAAGAATTGGATGTTGGAGTTGTATGTATGTGTGTAAATGTATATTTTGTTGTAGGGTTTTATTTTTGAGTTTTGTGTTAGGTCAACCAATTTAGCTGAGTAAAGATCCTCAAATGTTGTATTTGAGACCCTTATATCAAGCCTTGTCTGTTTTATGCCTATGTCAAATAGGACTTAGAATGTGTTACGCCTATATGTCAAATAGGACTTAGAATGTGTGTGTTAGGTGGGTGTAGGTTTGAATTCGTGCAATTGCTTTAGGTCTGTGTAATGTTACAGGTTCAAGTTGAGTTTTTTTGTTAATGAGTCTTATGAGTAAGTTAAATTACTGAAATAAATTTTATAACCTACACCACAGGTTGAATTAAAATTTTTAGTGTTTTTAGTCACGATAGGCCTTGAGTGTAAAGAGTAGGACCGACTTTGTGAGGTAGGCTACTTGTATATTAAATTGCAAATTGTAGTGTTTGAAGTAGGCCTTTAGTGTACGAGTATGTTGGGCCTATTAGTTAAGGTAAATAGGGCATATTAAATAGGCTTATGGTGTGGGCCTACTAAATATGCTTGTTGCGAGCCTACTAAATAGGCTTAGGTTGAAATTGGCCTATTTTATAGGACCTAAAATGAGTTAAGCCTGTTAAATGAACAAGGCTTTGTTTAAGGTTAGTGTAAAGGTAAAGGGATCGGTTCCCCACACGGGCCACCATTTGAAAAAATTATAGGGGCTTATGGTTGAAATTGGCTTCAACCTTCGTCGATTGGAAATTATCATGGTTTTGTGTAGAGTTAATGACAAAACTACATTTTTTTCGTTAGTTATTTATATGTAGGTCTTCAAAGCAGTGGCGGTTCCTCATATGGGCAATATGGGCAGCCGCACAGGGCGGCATTTGTGGAGGGGCGGCATGAGCGCCTGCAAAAAAAATACAAATAAAAATAAGAATAAATAAATAAATAAATAAAAAAAATAAAAAATAAAATAAAATAAATAATAAAAGATCAATAAATATATTTTTATTAATAAAAAACCATCTATTGCATTTTCCATAAACCTTCCCATAAAAGACCTAAACAATGCAAAATGCTTCCAGATTAATATTATTGGGAATAAAGGCCCATACTTTAACATATGTAATGTTATTTTTCGGGTTTGGTTAAATAGTGAAATGTATATTATTTATTACAGAACGAATCTTCACACTAAGCCACTAAGGTCTGTCAAATAACCGCAAATGGATAAGAAGAGGTCAAAGCTATCAGGTGCTCAGTTTAGAAAAAGAGGAAAGAAGAAGAGGAGAAACGAGCAAAAGATAAAGGTATAGAGCTATGTCATCTACTCTTCACTGCTATATTGCACTGCTATTTTGTGATATAGCTTTCTGAGTCATTTGAAGTGTACTATTATGTATATAATTAGCCATTAACCAAGGAGGTTGTATTATTCATTTGTTTCCTATTCTAAAAGTTTAATAAATTGTGCTTAATAACATGTTAAATTAATTGTACTAGCCTATTCATGCATTGGTCTGTTATGTTCTATTTTACTATTTGCAGGGGCACTTTTGAAATATTTTGGAACACCCTCTGCCACTAGCCAGGATGAGAAGCCGTCTACTTCTGCCATTATTGAGGCTGAGGAGCCATCTACCTCCTCAGCCTCACATATGTCTCCACAAATGCAGTCTGATCCTGAGGATGAAGACCCATTTGCTTCTACTTCTCCCCGGCAGGACTCTTCAGGTGAGTTTGTGTGCACATATGTCTGTGAGTGTGTGCGTGTGTGTGTGTGTGTATGTGTATGTGTGTGCATCCCTGCAAAGCATTTTGCAAACAGTTATAAATTATAATGTTATTATCACTGGGTCTGGGTTACTGGGTATGTGTGGTGTTTCACCACCATAATTCCATAACACCACCACCATAACAAAGTGCTGTGAATAATGTGTTATCTAACTTAGGTGTGTATACTAATGAGTAATGCTCTTGTTCTTTCTATTAGAAATGCCTGGAGCAGAATCGCCTCCTGAGGATGAGTCTCTGTCCACCGACCCTGCTAACTGGCCTTCAGTTCTGACTGAGAGAATTCGGACACAACTGGTTTCCAGGGGACCAAGTCAAGTACCATCTGACTTTGTATTCCCTAGAAACGACAGTGACGGAAGAAGTTTCCACCATCAATACTTCAGGAAGTCATTGGTTAGTGGGGAAAATATAACCAGAAGTTGGTTGGTCTATTCCTTAAAAAACAACAGCCTTTTCTGTTTCTGTTGTACATTATTTTCCAAGAGGAAAATAAATTTAACAAGTTTGGGACTCTCGGACTGGAAGCATGCAAGCTCATTGCTCACATCACATGACAACGTTCAGAACACCTAAATTCTATGAAAATCTGGAAAGAACTGGCAGTGAGGATGAGAAAGGGGGAGGCCATTGACAAGCAGGAGATGGCACTTCTGGAGGCTGAGAAGTTGAGATGGAGAGCGGTGCTGACACGTCTCACTGCTATTGTGCATTCTCTGGCAGTTAGGAATTTGGCACTAAGGGGACATACAGAAAATTGTTCTCACCATCAAATGGCAATTTTCTGAAAGAAGTTGAACTGATGGCACAATTTGATCCTATAATGCAAGAGACATTAACCGTGTCCAAAAAGGGACCTCCAGTCACACCAGCTACCTCGGCCACCACATACAAAACGAACTCATTGATTTGTCGAGCAGCAAGACCATTTCAGCAATGGTGAGCGACATCAAACAATCAAAGTTTTTTTCATAATTCTAGATTGCACTCCAGATATCAGCCACACTGAACAGTTGTCAGTGTGATTCGGGTTGTGTCACTGGAGGGGAAGCCCATATAAAGGAACATTTCATGGGGTTTTTGGAGGCAGAGGAGTCCACTGGTCAACATTTGGCATCTCTGATTCTGAAGAGACTGGAGGAGCTAAAAGTTCCTTTCATGGACTGTAGAGGACAATCATACGACAACGGGGCCAACATGAGGGGAAAAAAACAAGGATGTTCAATCCAGGCTCCTAGAAATTAATCCCAGAGCTCTGTTTGTTCCATGTGGGGCTCATTCTCTGAATTTGCTTGTGGCCGATGCTGCTAAGGGATCTATTGATGCCACAAGTTACTTTGGCATCTTGCAGAAGCTTTACAACTTGTTTCAGCCTCCACACAAACGATGGGCCATTTTGAAAAAACATGTGAACATCACATTGAAGATGTGGTCTGATACAAGGTGGGAAAGCAAGATCAAGAGTGTGGAGCCCCTGAGATATCAGGCAGCTGCAGGAGAGATGCACTGATCGAGGTGAGGGACCACACCAAAGACTCTGTAATAAAGGTCGAGGCTCAATCTCTGTCAGAGGAGGTTGGGTCATACCACTTCGCCATTTGTTCAGTGGTGTGGCATGACCTGTTGTGCCAAATTCAGCATGTGAGCAAGCAGATGCAGTCTCCTAGCATGCACGTTGATGTTGCAGTAAATCTCCTAAAAAAAACAGAGAGAGGTCTCCGCAATTACAGGGCAACAGGTTTTGTGGCTGCACAAATGGCAGCCACAGATATCTGTGAACAAATGAATGTGGAGGCTGTGTTAAAACAAAAACGGCTGAGGTCCACAAAGCGGCACTTCTCCTATGAAGCATCTGATGAGCCCTTGATTGATGCTTTGAAGAAGCTGGAGGTGACATTTTTCAATGCAGTGGTTGATGCTGCAACATCAGCCATTCAGGAAAGATTTTCCACGTGGAAATTGTGGGAGAGAAGTTTGGAGTGCTGACACATTTCCAAAATCTCACATTTGAGGAGCTGACAGAACAATGTGTGAACCTTAGTACTACACTACACTTTAAGGGACAATCTGACTTGGATGGCAGAGAGCTTGCACAGGAGCTGAAGAACTTGCCTGACTGCCATCAAAGACCATATCCTTGCTTGAACTGCTGACATTTATCCATGAAAGGGAGCTCTCTGAAATATATCCAAATTTGTGGACTGCTCTCAGAATTGGTCTTACTCTTCCAGTCACTGTTGCTGAAGCAGAGAGGAGCTTTTCAAAGCTGAAGCTCATCAAATCCTACCTGAGGTCAACTATGTCACAGGAACGCCTTACCGGTCTGGCCATCATCAGTATAAATCATACAATTGCTGAGCAGATTTCATATGATGATTTAATTCATGACTTTGCATCAAGGAAGGTAAGAAGAGTCAGGCTTTAGATGGCAGTTGTGCTGTGGTGCAATTTATTTTGTTTCTTGTTCAAAGTGTAGCATAATAATTACCCTCTCTTAAGTGTCTTATTCTATTTATGTGATAGAGCATTTGTACAATTTAGAAATTTGATTCTCTAGTTTATTTATGGCAGTTGTGCAATTTAATTTGTATTTTTCCTGTTCATAGTATCATAATTACATTCTCTTAAGTGAGTTATTCTATTTACGTGATGAAGGATTTGTAAAATTCAGAAATTTGAGTCTTTGTTTTGGTTCTGAAGTTCCAACAATTAGTCCAATAAAAAGTTATTTTGTGAAAGAGTTATGTCTGTCCTTTATTTTGGGGGGATTCGAATGTGTGTGTGTTGGCGAACAGGGGGGGGGGGCGCTGAAGGTGAGGTTCGCCCAGGGCGTCATGTAAGCTAGGACCGCCACTGCTTCAAAGGACCTCTTTGTTTATTTGCCTTCGGTATTTGCGCTGCTTAGTGGTAAAGAAAGGAATTGCCTTACCTTATTATTTCGTTGGGCCTCGCTTGTTTCGATGTAGGGCCTTGGTACGATGGAGTTACACAATGAGTTGATTTGATGTAACTAATATAGGCAGTCACTGTATTTAAATACCTGAAGGAATAGGCCTATCCTTTTTATAGTTATTAGGTTTTATATTAAGAGGATTTCACTCAGAACTTAGAGGAAGATAAAGTGCATCTTCCTTGCTTAAAGCATCGCTGTAACATAAGCAGCTCAGAGTGCCGCCAGTATAATATATATATCCGTATTTTTATTATTTGCTGATTTTGCAAAGTTCGTTGACTCTTCTCTCGAAGTAATTTTCACGAGTCAGCAATGGAAAATGTGGAACACGAAATAATAAATTTGGTTGTCTTGTTGTCAAGCAGGCCCGATGCCTACATATGAGTTCTATGTTATGTATGGCAATTATTTTCATTCCCAATAGGCTATGTCGCCAATCCCGAGGCAATTTTGTAGATATTTAATTCAATAAATTAATAATTTGTATTTAATTATGAAATGAAAGTATCACATACGATACCATATTGTAAACATGTATAGTTTTTCCATAGCGCCACTGCTGCACTTAAACACACACACTGATTTGTTAAGTCACGTGGTATTAAGCGTTAAGGATACTGCTTAACGGTAGTTCCATCTTTCTTTGCTACTGTAAATGTTGATGTTTCATAGAGGTACTGTTGCTGCAGTCATGTCACGATGCTCCAAGCTCAGATGCTGTTGTGAGACGGACCGCTTGCCTCAGATCGTGAGTCTAGCCTGGTGTTGAGTCGTGCGGCTTAGTTAGGATCGAGGAGACACCCACTGTTGCTGGGTCGCCGACACGAACACGCTGGACGAATCGTGTAAAAATATGCACCAACATGGAACAAAAGTTTCGAACGGCGAAAAAGTATGTACACAAAATTACTTACATTAAATGATTCGAGAATACTTCACTTAACAGTGAGGCGCTCTATTCGATAAATAGGCGTGTCCATATCGTTCCACTTTGGAAGATAAAAGGTATTCGTCACCACGTTCTATTAAAAAGTTGCACAATCCTTCAGCAATAATCTCGCTAGTCACTTCATGGTAAACGTGAATGTAGCGGTAAAATTATTTTAAATTAACCATAATTACTGCTTCGTTTTTTGGTGTTAAAGCGTAATCGGAGAGATGTAACGTGACGTCAACCAGTTTCATAATCCAGTGTGTTTTTCTTTGCTGAGTGTTGATTCCTTTACCTCACACTGACTATACAGCATTCCTTAACTCAGTTTAAATTGGATAAATACTCCAAGACGTCTTTACCTTTACGATACCTGTTTTGCTTCGTTAGAATATCCGTAAAACGTGTATTCACATCTTCAGATTTCACAAAGTACCACTTTAGAAAGGTACTGCAAGCAATATCAGAGGCATCCATTGTTAAAAAGATGATTATGGTGGTACTTGGTAATAAAAACTTCAACAGATGTGCACATTGTACTGGTGTCCACTTCAGCAATAGTTGCGAATGACTAACAACTAATGATGCACCGGAGCTCCGGCTCCGGCCAAGCAGGAGTTCCGGCCATTTTAGAAAACCTCTTGCTCCGACTGGAGGTCTCACTAAACTCCAGCCTCTGGCCGGAGGTGCCAAGTACACCAAACTCAATTCTGACAACTTTTAGTTTTAATTCTATAAAACTATAAAACCTCATTTCTGCACCTATCCGAATATTTCGGTTCTCAGATGACTGTAGTCATAATTTATTTTGTGATCAGTGATTGTGTTAGTAATTGATTTGATATAGGCTACTTTATTACTCAGCATTCAGCAAGACATCATAAGTTTCATAACCTGAGGATATTCTGTTCAATGGGAATTTTTAGAGAAATTAGCACACACAAAGCATAGAAAGTCGACTTTTGTAAAGTTTAAGTTATTAAAGACTTAATAATTTAAAATAGCAGGACTATAATATATAAACCCTAAATAGATGAGACGATGGACCACACACACACGCACACACTTTACCAATACGTAAAAGAGCCAACACGTGAAAAAAATATCCAAGATGAAATTAAAATGTTGAAGTCGGAGAGGAACTAAGTACTTCCGACCATAAATTAATACTATTTAGAATAAATGTTAAGGTTAACGAGGAAAATAATTGCTTAAAGTTCCTGATTTTAGACACTCCGATTTCGACAGCTGTAGCTATAAAGCCAACTTCGTCAAATAAAGTGGAATGTCATTTAAGATTTAGATACGCGTAACGTAATTAATATGTACCATAGTTTTAAAAATGTAATTCAAACCGTTGATGCTCAGTGCGTGCGAGAGAAACATAAGAAAGCCGCCATAGTTCAGTTATGAAATTGGGGAGAGGAATAGCGTCTACGAAAGCTACAAGTGCGAAACTCTCGGCCAAATTTCAGTCGGTATATATTCTCAAGGCGGCTCATTTTAACACAGTTAAAAAACAAACCGTCAATATGAGTTAGTTCTTGCAAAATCATTTAAACAGGAACGGAAGAAGTTTTATGCATACGTTAACAATAAAAATTCAGTTAGTTGAAACCATTGGGTCCAATGTCAGTGGAAATTTAATAAGCGATCAGAAACAACTAGCGATGGTATTAACCTTCAACAGGTAGGATGAAATATTTGCATCATAAGTGGTAGGGTGGGTAAAAATGATTCATGTGTAATAAACTTCAAAAATCTGTTTTTATTCCACATAAAACAAATTTGAATTTTGTTATATTAAATGTTGTTCATACGGTAGGAAATGTAAAGAAAGGAGCAAAAAAGTTTTGAGTTGTAATATCAACGTGCATCATTCTGACATCACCCTACCTATTGAGGATTAAATGCTAGCTTTTTCAAGTTTTTGCAGTAGAAGACGTATCGAACACACCAGAAGCACGATCTATGTTTAACCTAATTGAAGAATTAATATTAACTGATATACCTTCATATGAAGAGGTTTTTCATTCCATAAATAAATTAGATTGGTAAGTCGCCAGGTCCTGATTTGTTTTATCCTAAGCATCCGAAGAAACTGAAAAAAAGATTTAATACCCTTTCTCGTTAAACTTTATAATCGAATGTTAGACGAGGGAATTGTACCGTCTGACTTTAAGTTGGGAAATGTCCCTCCCCTTTTTCAAAAGGGGGATAAAAAAAACTCGCGTGCAATTACAGGCCCATCTGTGGGTAAATTTTTAGAATCAATAATACGTGATAAAATAGTTTGTCTTGAAAATTATAATCTGATTAGAAACGGTCAACAGTTTCTGTAAAAAACGTTCATATCAAAACAATTTATTGGAATTCTTTCATGACATTATTATAATAAATTTTATTAGCAGGAGTCAAATCCCACAATATTCATCAACGTAATGAATGATAGTGAGTTAAACAATAAATTTAAAAGCCATAAAAGAAAAATCACTGAGGGCTAAAAAAGAAACTGTAGTAATTAGTGGTGTACCGATTAATCTGTATCGGCATCGGCTAAATTTAACCGGTTCTTTTACCGATTCTTTGAAATGTTAAAATTACAAAACAAAATCCATATTTATAGAAAATTTAAAATACGAAAAATACTATTTATAATAATTTATACTCATTTCAAAATGTAATTGTATAAAAATAGGATCACCAGAAGATCAGGGCCCCCAGCCTTCGTTAGTTAGCCTTATAATGCTAACTAACGAAAATATCACGACTTAACCTAACCAATCGTCAAGGGCGTACAGTTGACCTAACGATTGGTTAGATTAAGTTGATATTTTCGTTAGTTAGTCTTATAAGGCTAACTAAAGAAGACTGGGGGCTCTGACCTTCAGGTGATCCTAAAAATATTTTACATTCATGAAAAATGCCAAGTTTAATAACTAGGGTGACCCAATTTTAACCTATAAATTGAAGTTAACAACTTTATTCTTATCAATTATTAACTTTATTTAACTTAAATTCTTTATTCGCAACTTATTTGTGGTTAAATATTATTTGTGGATAAATATTAACGCTTAATAATGAAATAAAACGCATCACATTAATTTGTTTATTAAATTATTAACGAATTTATTTAGTGACTGAATTATAATGAAGCATAATGTACCGTATTTCCCGGCGAATAACGCGCGCACTTTTTTTCCCCCAAAATACCCCAAAAATCACCCTGCGTTAAAATTAACTCGTTAAAATTGTACATGTGAAGTGAGGTAGGAGGTACATTTTTTCCTAAATTTTTATTTTCCTAAATTTTCTCTTCAAAATTAGGGTGCCCGTTATATGGCGGGAAATACGATACTTCTCAATATTTTTTGGCAGGAAGTTTGTCTTTTGACAAAAAATTTTTTAGCATGGAGAAGCTGCGCTCCACCGCAGCCGAGGTAACCTTGTGTTGCTTGTAATTTGGTATATAGTTTGGGCGAAATTTCTTCCCGTTGGAAGATAAGATTTCTTTGATTTCATTCCGCTGCAGTCGTTTGGTAAGGTACTCTTTTAAATTGAAGTGAAGAACTGATTCTAATAACAAAAGCCAAAACATAATATTCACATACTGTGTGAATACACGCCTAACTACCAAATGTAGAAAAACTCCAAAAACACTACGTCGATAAATAACGAAGAGTAATGTAGAAATAATGCATAATCAGCTTGTATAATCATCATCATTAATCAATGTATAGACTGTATGTAAATAAGAATCCAGAATGCATATTATATCATCATGTTAGAGAACCGGAAATCATTTATTTGCTTACGCAGTTTCACTCCACATTTTCGTTAATTTTATTTTATTAATCCATCACGAAAGTTTTAACTTGCAATAGCAAATTTTTAACTTTATTAATAATTTTATTAACTTTATTAACCCAAAACTAAAATATTAACTTTATTAACTTAATAGCAAATTTTTAACCTTATTATTGACTTTGGGTCGCCCTATTAATAACTTAAGTTACCCACAAATTTACATTTTCTCTGTCTAGAATCTAGATAATCTCTACAATAAATTAGGGTGGATCGATTTTACATTTTTTTCGATTTCCATATTCTAATAGAGACAAAACCTTGCGCATGCATGAGAAAATAGCCTCTGCAAAATCTTAGCTTAATAGGTAATCATCATCTGCCCCCGGCAGAGCGATGAAAATCATATTGTAGTAGTCAAAAACGTATTTTTAAACCCTAGCCTAGAGTCATAAAATTTTGCGTGTGTGTTATTTCATGCCTAAGCAACGATATAAATGCTATGGGAAATATATAAATGCATTATTTAAGACAAAGAGCCGATCTGAAAATATGTATATTATACATATTTTCAGATCGGCTCTTTGTCTTAAATAATGTATTTATATATTTCCCATAGCATTTATATCGTTGCTTAGGCATGAAATAACACACACGCAAAAATTTATGACTCTAGGCTAGGGTTTAAAAATACGTTTTTGACTACTAAAATATGATTTTCATCGCTCTGCCGGGGGCAGAAGATGATCACCTATTAAGCTAAGATTTTGCAGAGGCTATTTTCTCATGCATGCGCAAGTTTTTGTCTATTAGAATATGGAAATCGAAAAAAATGTAAAATCGATCCACCCTACTCTACATATTATAACTATTGTAATCTCCTACTACTATTCTTTTATGCAAAGAGGCCACTAGGGACTGAAAATTTTAATGAAAAAAATTTTTTTGTTTATATTGTTGAAGAAAGAAAAGACCTTCAACATAAAGAAATCCAATTACTTTAAATATTGGTATTCAATTTATGAAACTAAAATAAATTTTTTATCATTATACCGAGTAATAAAACTATTTACCATCACTTTAGCTACAGAATATGAGTAACGTATTCTGGTACCATTTATTGTGGAGTGAGCCAAAGAAAAGCATTTGAACAAATTTGAAATGTAAAACTATGATAATTGAAAGTTTTCACATTAGATTAGTAAAATTTATGAAAGGAATTGATTTTTTAAAATATGGGCAAAGAATCGGCATCGGCTAAATTTTGGAATCTGTACATCACTAGTCGTAATGCACGTAATGAAACGAGTAATAATAAAATTAATAACTACCCAAACTATTAGTAAAGAATAAAAAATACATGTAATGAAAAAGCCAGTGTAGGTGTTAAGTGGAGCTTAAAGACAAACACTTTCATACTAAGGAGTTCATAGTCTAGAAGACATAAAGCAGGACTGATGGAGAGCTTGGACAACTGGATTGTCTGGGTTTTTAATTTTTCGCATTAGACTGTACTGAACACGTCTTGTTACCTCAGGGAGGCTCGAAATGTGGTTAGCAAGTATTTGAGCAGCTTAGAGGTAACTTATGCAGCAATGTAAAAGATGTTATAAAGCAAAGTGGGGGTTCTGCAAGAACCTTTTTTTTTATAATTAACCCAGAATTGCTGGCCATAAATATTAGTGAAGAAAGTACAAAAATCTGTCTTCACCTTCGCTTGTACAGAATCTGAAGTTCCTTTAGCACACTAACTTCGATACTGTTTCCTTATGTCTGAATCGTCACTCAAGAGCTGATGATAAATAATTTGATCCAGATACTTAAATTCTTGAACCTGCTCTATTAGTTTCTCTCATTTTGAAAATAATAATAGCTCTTTGGTTAGAGCTTTTTGAATGAAATTGCATAACCTCAGTTTTAGTAACATTAAAATTAATGACATAGTTCTGTGAATAAATTCGCAAATTTTTATAAGATTACCCAGACCTTTAACACCAACGGTGTAGCCAGAAATTTCAAATAGTGGGGAGGGGGGTTACACATGAAATACTACTCAATAAATTTTCAATTATATATCAACACTACTGTGATAAATACATTTATTTTAAGTTAACATATAGATTCAAATAAAAGACTACACATGTGTATGTTGGACAAATAATACTTTGTATTATATTGATCGCGTTTTTAATTCATGTCATTTTGCAATGTTCTATGTATTTATTAAAAGCATGCAAAGCACTGGTGATGTGTACATATACGTTACATCTCAGATGCAGTACAGGGATCTGGATTTGTAAACATCTAAACATAAATATATACATTTAAACAGCAAACACTTTATAAATATCCAAACAGCATATCTTATAGAGCACACTTACTCCAACCGGAAACCGAGCTGACGTGTTTTTTTTTTTTTTTCTTAAACGAGATAGTATACAGTGTCTTCTGTGCTGACATATCTCGGTGGATGTTGAGTAATGCTTACCCCTTAAAAGGGCTAACACAATATTTCCAACGTTAACTAAATAGTTCCTGCTGTACTCTGTAGCCTACTTATATGCGGTATGCAAACTAGCGTCTTCAAAGTTCACCCTGTAAATATCAAGCGCAAAATACGTGCATACAAATTATATGTACCTCTGAATTCATATTGCTTTGGGGGGCTATGCCAATGTTTAACACCGTATCATCGGTATAGACTGATTTATTTATCCTCGTGTTATCTGTCCAGCAGCCCACTCTTTTGTTCATTAAGAGAAGTAATGAATCCATCAATACGTATACACATTAAACACCAAAGGAGGGAGCAAGGAGCTTTATCTAACTCTGAATGAGGAGCCAAAACATTCGAACAAAACATTGCCCTCCTCTAACAATAAAAGTTTGGCGAGTATACCAAAATTTGAATGTTTAAAATATATAATGGAACATTGCTGTTTTCTAATTTTTAAATACAATATTGATTCATTCTATCATATGCGTTGCTTATATTCAAGAAACTACAAATAATTGAACTATTGTTAGTATGTTTAATCCTCGTCAGAAACCTTCAATTCACTTGCGTGGCTTTGTTTTTTTTTTTTTTTTGTAAGTGATGAAAAAAAGGCTGTTACGAAACAACCACATGAATGAAACATTGCATTTGATATTTAAGAACTTTTAACGAATATCATCATCGTTACAAACTGCAAAGATAAAAATAAACCCTTCTAATGGTAATGATTCTGGTAGTGCTAATGATTCTAGCGTTTTAATAATTTCACGCGCTCATCAAGTATTGTCTTTCTTGACATTTTTATCAAAATTTATAAAATTAATCTATCAATATGGGGTGTATAAAATGAGTGAAATAAAGTAAAATTCATAAAAAAATAATTACATAAAAGAAATGTACATCAAATGACACGAGAGAAAACGGAGCAAATATGGGGTTATTTTGGCCCCAAATGAATTAAATGACACCCCTTCTGAAGGAATACAGTGAGAGCAATGAAATTTTTATATATCACAGAAAAAAGTGTCATGTAGGATTGAAGGTCATTACATTACCTGGTCAATTAGCAGCATCTATTTAAAAAATACGGGGGTCAAATAGACCCCATGATTCCTGATGAGGGTTAAATACAATCAAAGCATAAATACATAGGTTACTTGAATGGAACCCTTTAAAAACCAAACTGATTAGGAAAACAATAATGAGATATAAAGTCATCACACCATTAGCGGACTTTAAATGGCGAGGCGCCAGTCCTTTAGTTCTTTAATCAGACTCGTCATAAGCATACTTTGGATACTCGTTCGATAGATCATCTACATTTCGGGAAAAACACGTCTTTGTCTTTGATTAAAGTCTTAATTTCTGGCACTGAAGTCCCCGTATTTTCACTGGCCCCCCTCTTAATGTCATTCCATTGCAGCCTACATTAAGCTTAACTCTCCTCACGCTGTTAAGGATCTTTAAGTACTTCGTTGTCTATAATTTAGGTATTTTTACCTCCCCCAGACACACCATCAATTGTTGATGGGATGCCATTTTTAGCACTCGTTTCTTGAAAAATTAACAATTTTAGATCAATGAAAGAAAGCCACCCCCAGCCTTCTTTAGTTAGCTTTATAAGGCTAACTAACGAAAATATCACGACCTAACCAATCGTTAGGTCAACTGTACGCCCTTGACGACTGGTTAGGTTAGGTCGTTATATTTTCGTTAGTTAGCCTTATAAAGCTAACTGGAGAAGGCTGGGGGGCTCTTTCATTGATCCAAAATTTTTAATCATTATTATTTAAGTTAAGCTTCCGTGATTGTGATGCTTCAATGGAGCCTTCTTTCTGTTTACATGGTTTCATGGGTTTTTTATATTGAACTTTACTTCTATTCATATTTATGTAAGCTGCCTCTATTCTTGGTCGACCAAGGAGATGCCATATCCTCTTTTCAGGGGAGCGATAAAATCATTCTATCCAGAAATAATTTTAGGAAACAATTGTAAAAGTTATTCCAAGGCCTTCCTGCTTCCCTTAGTATAGATGTTATATCATTATAGTGCTTATCTAAAAGTTTAAAGTGAGAATCATTTGAACAGGATTTACTAGAGTCAAGATGCAATAATTCTAAGTTATTAAGCAGGTCCTCCGTTCGATCTTTATATTTTATTTTCTGCTGCATATTAACCTTAGCCTAGTCGACACGCTCATTCCTACCTGAAGAGTTTATGATGTCGTATTTTAAGTTGGTACAATTAATTACTAGCTTCAGTGGTCTATGATTTGAGAGAAGGAACTCGTGCAAAATATGAATATTAACGTATAATACGTTCCCTTAAATTATTACTAGTGACCAGTGTTGGGCACTAAAGCGTTAATCCGATAACAGTTAATTAACGAAGTTAACTTTTTTAACGGACTATTAACGGAAGTTAATTTCCATTTATCGTTATCGGACCAGTTAACTTCCGATAACTCGATATTTAGTCTGTTAAAGTCCGTTAACACGTTAACTGCGAGGAGTCATTCACGGAAGATCACCGCTCCGCGAATGAATTCAAACCGCCATAACTTCAGTCTGCCAATTCCGTCCTCTGCCGCAGTGGAACGGCTCTTCTCTCTCGGCAAGGACATCCTGAGGCCTAAGAGGTCAAGACTGGCAGTTGGGCCTAACTTTGAGAAGTTGGTCTTTCTGAAGGGCAACCAGCACATTGTGCCATAGTCTTTAATAAATGTGCCTAAAATTTAATTTTACCTTTCAGTTCCCACCATAATAATTCTCTGGTAAATTAAAATTTAGTTAATGGTTAGTGGTTACAAGGGTTTCAAAACATGTAATCAGTACATTTTTTATTAAAAATAAAAAAAAAAGTTAAGCAAAAAAGTTGCAAAACTTGATAAAAATAGTTAAATACCTATTTATTGTTGGATTTTGCATAAATAAACATTTTCTATGGGTTTTAAAGCTTTTTTCCTTGATTTTTTTTAAAATGTTAGTAAAGAAATAGTTATCGTTAACTTCCGTTAACTTTGTAGTAAAATTATCGGATTATCGTTATCGGAGTTAACTTTTTGGTTAACGGTGCCCACCACTGCTAGTGACGCAGTAATCAATCCATCTATTACCTCCATTCATATCGCTGACGTACGTAGTTATAGCTATTTATACCTAGAAATTCTACATCACTTGTACTTAATTCATTAGACTAGCATATGGTACTCGATTCTACAAAATATTCTGATTTCACATCGGCATTAAAGTCTCCCATTATTATGCCCTGCGAATATTGCGACTTATCTGAAAGCGACTTAATTTTATAAAACAAATCGATGTATTCATTTAGATTACTTCCATTATCGTAAGGTAAATACCAGTTCACAATTAAGAGGCATTCATTGTTTTATGAAATTCAATACCTATCAATTTTTCATTATCGCTCGGAAGAAATCTTACATATTTTGTTAAATTTTTTCTAACTGAGAAACCAACTCCACCAAAGGACCTACCATAAAGTATGATAAATTGTTAGATAAGCTTACAGCTGAAGATGCATGGTATATAAAATCATGAGTTCTAGCTAATAAATTTAGTTTCTGCTTAAGCAATCAATGCTCTTGCAAGGGTATCAGGTCTGCATTATTATAAACAGCGGCGCCGGAAGCATTTTTTGGATGAAGGGGGCAAAATATAGCCAAAGGGGCGTTTTCATCTGGAAGTGGCATTTTTCATGTATAGATTGGATGTGAGCGCGACAGCAGCATGGGGGCCAGAGGCTCACTTAACCCTTTCAATCCTATGATAATTAAAACCCACTCTAATAGACAGAGTTTATTATTTCCACAACAGTTTCGATGCCCACTGGCATCCTCTTCGGGGGATACAGAAAAACGAAGAGGATGCCAGTGGGCATCGAAACTGTTGTGGAAATAATAAACTCTGTCTATTAGAGTGGGTTTTAATTATTATATTTTGACCTTCACGTAGAAAAAAAAAGTTTTTTGCATCCTTTCAATCCCGTTGGGATCAAGCTAAAGCAATAAGAAAAATTAATGTATGTGCTTTTTGCAAAAGTAGGCTTGAAAGGGTTAAGGGCCCCCGGTGAGATTTCACTGGGTTCTTACTACTCATTATTTATGATTGTTATTTTTGAATGTTTGTCTTACAAGTAAAACGCTTACACAGTAAAAAAAAAAAGCATAGAAAGTAAAGTGTAAGAATTCAGTAAGAGGATAAATAGAATATCGCTCATGACCCCAAATTTGAACTGGGGGAAAAGTGTATAGTGCTCTCTCTCGCTCTCGCGCGCTCGCGTTTTCCTTTCCCTTTTTTCACTTTGTTGTTCTTTATTTTCCGTCTTGATAGGAGCGTTTTGTCGGGGAAAAAAGGTAATTTACCGCCCTAACGAAATTTCAGGGGAGGCATCCCCCCCCCTTTTCCACTCCGCTTCCGGCGCCTATAATTGCAAATGTTACGAACAGCTGCAAATGAACTTCTTATTGATCTAACGTTATACAGTATGAAAATAATTTCAGCAAATTAACCGCCATTAGTGGATATCCGATTATTATTTATTCTTATTATATAAATAATACAAATCATTTATTATTATATAGCGTACCGAAGGGGAGGACGACAGGGGCGATCCCCCCCCCCCTTGAGCTAATAAATGATTAGTATTTTCCCAGTAAAATTGCTAGGTTATAAGAGAATGAGAATGAAATTGAAAAAATTTCGGCGCCTTCGGCGCTAGCTCTTGCCTCCCCTACTACTAAAAATCTAAAATGGCTTAGGATTCCGAAAACTCTTAATCCGACCCTGAGAATAATTCTTTTATAAATGCTTAATCTCGAAATTAGCACTTTTTTATTCTTATGTTAATACAAATCTGAGCTTCCTAATTGCGGTTTGCATTAAATATTGTTACTAATCAGATTTTTATCATTTTTATATTTTTTATAATATAATTTTTATATTTTTATTCATAATGTGTCTTAGCAATAGCTAGTTAATCATCTCTAACTGAACGATAAGCTCATCATGAACGTACATAAAAATTATTTAACTATTTCAATTATACTTCTACGATTAGTTCCAAGTCCCCCCCTCCTGGCAAATTTCTGGGTACGCCCCTGACTGTGTGCTCTCCTTAAAGGAGGAGGCATGGAGTTAGAGAGATCAGAAGAGCAATGTCCGTTAAGAACAGTGGCTATCTACAACTGCAGCTATAGATTGGCCAGAAAGGAAATTAGAGATGAAGGCACAGATGGAAGGATGGAAACCGAAGGAGGGCAGTTTGGAAATTAAAGATTTGTGCCAGACTCTATCAAAAGCTTTTAATATGTCTAGCGCAATAGCAAAAGTTTCACCGAAATCCCGAAAGGAGGATGACCAAGAGTCAGAGAGATATGCAAGAAGATCGCAAGTAGAGCGTCCTTTGCGGAATCCATACTTACGATCTGAAAGAAGATTGTGAGAAGAAACGTGTTTAAGAATCTTTCTATGGAGGATAGATTCAAAAACTTTGGAAAGGCAAGAAATCACAACAAGTGGACTATAGTTGGAGGGTTGAGAGCGGTCACCCTTCTTTTGGACAGGCTGAATGAAAGCGAACTTCCAGCAGGAAGGAAAAGTAACTCGCGAGACAAAGACGAAAGAGTTTGCTTAGGCAGGGTGTCGGCACAGCACATTTCTTAAGAACAACAGAAGGAATATCATCAGGATCATACGTCTTCATAGAGTTGAACCCAGATAGGGCAGAAAAAATCTTTATTATGTCTGAAATTAGAATCTCTTCTAAAATCAGAGAGGGGAGTAGATGGAGGAACAGCACCGGAATCGTCCAGGGTTGAATTGTAAGCGAAAGTTTGAGCGAAGAGTTCAGCTTTGTCAGGCGAAGAGACGGTAACTGTGCCGTCAGAATGGAAAAGAGGATGGAAAGAAGAGGAAGTAAAGTTGTTGAAGGGGTTCTTAGCTAGATGCCAGAAAGAGCGAGAAGAATTAGAATTGGATAGATTTTCACATTTTTGTCGGATGAAGGAATTTTTGGAGAGTCGAAGAACAGATTTTGCATGATAGAAATATAAGCTGAGTGAGAGTCAGGAGTTGGATGGCGACAGTACCTTCTGAAAGCCTCCGCTCTGTTGTGGATAGCATTAGAACAAATAAAATTAAACCAAGGGTTTTTTGCATTAGTAGTAGGAATAGAATATGGAATGTACGCCTCCATGCCCGAGAGAATCACCTCTGCGATGCGCTCAGCACACCCAGAAGGGCCCCGGCCTCGAAAGCAATAATCATTCCATGGGAAAACAAAGTAGTACTGCCTAAGGGCCTCCCAACCAGCGGCGCCGAAGTGCCAAAGGTGTCTCCTCCTCGGAGGATCCAAAGGCCGAATTGGAACGATAGGACAGGAAACAGATATGAGATTGTGGTCGGAGGAGGACCAACGGAGAAAAAAGTTTGACCGAGTAAGAAGGATGAATGGTGAGAAATAAATCCAGAATGTTGGGCCTATCTCCAAGGCGATCGGGGATACGAGTAGGGTGCTGTACAATCTGCTCTAGGTCTAGGTCATTTAAGATAGAAAAGTTGTAAGCTAGTTCACCAGGAATGTTAGTGAAATGGGACGAAAGCCAAAGGTGGTGGTGAACATTGCTGAAATCTCCATTTTAGAATATTTCAAAGGGAGAGCGGGAAAGAATGTATTCCACTTTGCAAGTGAGGTAGTCAAAGAATTTTGGGTAGTCTGTAGAATTAGGAGAAAGGTAAACAGCGCAGATGTATTTAGTTTGAGATTGGCATGTAAGTCGTAGCCAGAGGATATAGAATTCGGAAGATTTGAGTTCGGGAATGCGAGAACAAGTTAGGTCATTACGTGCATAAGAGTGAAATTGAATATAGAGAAAGTGGTGTTGAACAGATTGAAAATTTGAGAAAAGGCCACGAATGTTGCAGAAGTTTAAGAAAAGTGAATCAGAGAGAGGTCCAGAACATCTCGAATGGGCGGTAGCAGATCCAGTCCCCCTACCTGGGTCTGCTTTTCCTGGTATCGGTAGGGAGCGGGAGCCAGAAGTGGGGACATTTATGGTCCCCTCCCAAAGGGACTCAGAGGCTCTTGAAGTTGATGCCATTTGAAAATATTTTAGAGAGATTATGTAGTGTGTAAGATGCATGTGTATGTAGTGAGGAATAGGGAGAGAAATGTGTGTTTGAGAGCATGCTGAACTGCTCACATGGTAGATGAGACACCGAAAAAGATCAGCTAAGGAGGACAGTGACAGGAGGGGGGGGTTGTATAAATTATATATATATATATATATATATATATATATATATATATATATATACACACACATAATTCGGAATTTGAACTTCAATATGCGCCTCGGTGGTGTAGTGGTTAATGTTGTGGACTACAAATCCATCGGCCCCGGGATCGAGACCCGGTGACGGCAGGCGGCGCGCAGCAAAACCCAGCTGTTCATCCCTCCACATGACAAAGTGGTTGGTAGATAAATGGGTACCCTGGGTGGCCTAGTGGTTAAGACGCTGGGCTGCTGGTGGGGCGTGGTTCGGATTCCACGTTAAACTGCAGGTCTAAGATGAAGTGAAAAGCTTGATTTTCGTCAGAATGAACAATTCAGGCGAAAGCAAACCAACCGTTATATACACAAACACTTCAATTAAGATATATAAGGAAACACAGTGTTCCTGAGGATGTCATTAGACGAAAGAGCTTGAGCACCATTCTGTGTTTCCTTCGTGGTTTTATTCATTATATATATATATATATATTATGTATGTATGTATGTAAAGAACGACGCTTGTGTAGAAGAACGTTTCGCAATCGGGAGATCCCTGGTTCGATTCCCGGGTGGTTCCTCATTTTTCATTTGTTCGTTCTCCCTCCTCATCTTGTGCGGAACGTTCTTCTACACAAGCGTCGTTCTTTACATTAATTATACTGTGTGTTGTTTGCCGTTAAAATGTATATGTCGGCATGCGAAGGTGCCCCCTCAGGGTATTGGTTTCTGCTCGTATGTAGGAGAATTACGACTTCT